>VZSZ01000239.1:167978-185702 GCA_013398815.1 Ibidorhyncha struthersii
AGCGATGTCTCGAGGGTGTTGCCCGCGCACGGCGGAGCGTGGTCGGTTTGTAGGAGAGACAGCTCGGCCTGGCAGGCGGCACAGCGAGAAGTGCCGGGTAGGTTTTGAGCTCGGGGAGAGCGGGTTTGTTTGGGTGCTGGTGGTGGTATCTGTAGGAGAAATTATTAAATCGGGGTGCAGGGGCCATCTGGAGGAGGGAAGGGGCTGTGCGAGGCCGTGCTCTGTGCTGGGCACCCGTCTCGTTTCAGTGGTGAGGAACCCACGTTTGAGCCTTCGGGAGCTCTGTGATTTCTTCATGAGATGAACATCTTGTTCTCTTGCTCTCAGGCACGCCATGGATACCACCGGCCACAGCGTCCTCCTCCTCCAGCAGCTGAACATGCAGCGGGAGTTTGGCTTTCTGTGTGACTGCACAGTTGCCATTGGAGATGTTTACTTCAAAGCCCACAGAGCGGTGCTCGCTGCTTTTTCAAACTATTTTAAGATGATATTTATTCATCAGACGAGGTAAGGACACACAGCTCCCCTACCTTTTGACTGCTCTGCTCAACTTTCTCCTTTTTTCCCTTTCTAAAAGCATTGAAGTCTCAGTGTGAGCGGGAGTATTAGATAGCTTGAGATTTATTTTCCTAACCCAGCACAAGCCTCGGCTCTCTAAACATTCCCAGTCCAGAATGTGCTGTCCTTTAAAACCACCCTCTTAGTCAGCATACGCCAACATCAGGCCCTGCATTTTGGAGATGAGATATTTGTGTGACCAGAGAAAATAAACATGTCAGTGCCACGGTCCTCCTGCAGCAAGACCTCACAGATTTGCAGTCTGGGAATGCGCAGGGACCTCCTGCCCGTACGCAGCGTGTCCATAGCTTTGCGTTAGCTTGTAGGCAAGCTTGCTGGGTGGGACCGTCCCTTCTGGTGGGACCCATGGGCTTGAAGCAATCGAGAAGCCGTAGCCTTATCACAGTTCTGCACTTCAGACTCTTGCAGATAAGGGCCGAGACTGAGATCATCAATTTATTTCAAGCTGCTGTTCAGATGCTTCACCTGGCTGGGTCAGGAGTGGTTCTGCAGGTATAACGACGGCGGTGCCAAGGTCTAATCTCGCCTCTGAGCTGGAGCTTGCCGTTTGTAATCAATTAAACCTTTCTCCGTTCCCCTTCCTTTTTGAGGGTGGTGGCCCCCAGCACCTTCGCGAGATAATTGTTAGCCATCGGCCATGTAGCCCTTTGGCTGGAAGTGAGAAGATCAGTTAATTTCCTTTCCGATAGGCGTTGTTTACTGACACTTAAGTGCAAAGCTCATAAAGATTACACAGTCGCGGCAGCTGAATTTATTACTTAAACACACAAATATTCTTTGCCTGGTATTATTGGAGTGGCGCACACCGGTAGCTTGCATGGCATCGCTGCGGTACCGCGCAGCAGCAGTTGGCTGTGCGTGCGAGTGACGGGGTGACCGGGGGCTGGCCGCTCTCACCGCCCCTGGCTGCGGTTGTGCGCACGGCCTTTCTAATCACAGGGATGAATACACGCTCAGGCACTTTGCTGTGCAAACAGGGCACGTGCGCTTCTGCAGGTGTTGGCGGGGAGCGCTGCTTGTTGTGACTGGGGAGGCGGGCAGCAGCACATGTGCTCAAACAGCAAACGGCGGAGCAAATGAACAGGCAGGTAATGAACGGGGACCTTAATTTGGGGCCCAGTATGTACTTAATCGTCTGTCTTCTTTCAGCGAATGCATAAAGATTCAGCCTGCAGACATCCAGCCTGACATATTTAGTTACTTGTTGCACATCATGTACACCGGGAAGGGGCCAAAGCAGACCGTCAGCCAGAGCCGACTGGAGGAAGGCATCCGCTTTCTCCACGCAGACCACCTCTCCCATATCGCGATTGAGATGAACCAAGTGTTCTCCCCAGAGCCGGTCCAGTCTTCAAACTTGTACGGCATTCAGATCTCAACCACACACAAACCGGCGAAGGAGCGCCTGGGGGTGAAGGAGAGTCTGCCCAAGGTGGGCAGCAGGTCCGCTGCCCAGGGCGATCACGCGCAGCTGCAGCTCTCTCTGGCCATCGGCCTGGACGACAGCTCCCTCGACCAGCAGGTCGCTCGCCCCTCCGCTCAGCCCGCTGCTCTCGCCAAGCCGGCAGAAGACCGTCCGAAGCTCTCAGTCTCCATAAAGCAGGAGAGGTGTGACTCGGAGCCCGTGGTGTCCCAGAGCTGCACCCCTCCTTCTCCGGAGGTAGCAAGCCCCATCTTTGCTAAGGCCAGCCTCAAGGTGCACCTCTGTCACTACTGCGGGGAGCGTTTCGACTCCCGGGGGGGACTGCGGCAGCACTTGCACACCCACGTCTCGGGCTCGCTGCCGTTCGGCGTGCCGGCCTCCATCCTGGAGAGCAGCGACCTGGGGGAGGTCCAGCCTCTGGCTGAGGACAGGGAGGCTGGGGATGGCCACCGGCTCGGGGCCTTCCTTCTCAAGGAAGACGAGCGTCAGCTGGAGCATCCGAGCTGCAGCGACCTGGAGCCTCTGCAGATTGGCCAGCTCTCCCTCATCTCCAAGGACCACGAACCGGTGGAGTTGAACTGTAACTTTTCTTTCTCAAGAAAGAGAAAAATCAGTTGCACTGTCTGTGGCCGCACGTTTTTCCGGAAGAGCCAGCTGCTCGAGCACATGTACGCGCACAGAGGGAAACAGCACAAATACAGCCGCTGCCAGCGGCTGGAGAGCCCCGTGACCCCCAGGTTTCATCCTTACTGTGACAGCGAGAGCATGGGGAAAAGCCCCAGTCTATCCCAAGACCACTTAGACGAATGTATACTGGAGTCCGATTTCATCCAAGAAAGCGTTGATACAATCCTGGTAGAGTAGTTCTCCCCCTGTGTAGCCTTTAGGTGCTGAAATTGGATATTTTGGCATTTTCCACCTAGTGAGCTGCTGCTTGCCGCAGCCGATTGTCTTCAACCACCATTCCTATCGCCTCGGATAACTGTGAAGAACTGTGTACTTTGATTTGTGTACTTGCTTTTTTACTTCTCTAACTTCTGAACTTGAGCTAGTTCCCATCTAGGTCCTTCTTGGAAGCCTCTGTGTAACTCAGTTACATTTTTTGTAAATGTAAACTTACTCCTGCTTTGCTTTGCTAGAGTTAAGGCTGTATTGCTGGGTGTGAGGTGTAAACATAGTCTAATACGCTGCGCGGTGCCTAGGACTGTTTGTACCCTGTAGAATTGCTCTTCTGAAATTAGATGGAGGGAAACGTAGAGGGGAAATATGTATTGTGTTTCCCAAACAGATTTGTTTTAATTAAAATAAATATCTCAAGAAGATGAAATCTCGAAGTTTGTGTTGTATAACTGCAGTTAACAAATCTCCGCATGACATGCGGGAGCCATAAGGCTGGTCTTTTCAAGGGAACTGGCGGCATTGCTGTAGGGGTGGCAGCCTTCGCTTTGGCAAGCCCTGGAGTCCTCGTCACTACGAGCTTTTAAATTTCCTTTTAGACTCAAGGGGTTTGCATGTGTTTTTCCTCATTCCTACTCCGCCCTCATCAACTGCTACTGCATGAGCAGAGACAAATTTTGATGCCCCTCTAAGACCATGTCCCGTTAGTGGACTGTCTTCTCTGCAAGGAGAAATGAAAGCTGTGTCCCCTTGGAAAGGAGGCATATCCTAACCTAAGTCTTTACAGGATTAAATACCCCATACGGATTTTCTCAGTCAAAATGATTTCTGACTCTATAAACATCTCGGAGCAAACACATGCCTAAATATTACGATCTGTATATTTGCTAAGAGCAAACGTATAATGTGTTACTCCTCCTCTGCTCGCAGAGCCACCATAAAATGGCAAAATACAAGCTTTTTGCCTTGCATGTATCATTCCTTGATATCTGAGGAGTAATAACTTATCCAAGAGGAGTTTAAAACTGTACGTGTTCCTCTTGGGTTTGTATTTTGTCGCTCTAGTTTTTCACCCGAGATACCCCAGGCTTCTTACCAGATGGGCTTCAACCCATCCCTCAAGAGATGCTCTTAATCAGAAGGCCCCAAAGAGGCATGTGATGTTCTCGCAGCGCAGAGGTTTCTTTTGCAGCGAAGAGCGAAAGCCTTACGAGCTGCTCCCGTAATCTCATTACCCAGTTTTTGAGAAGCTGGAGGCTCCCTGCCAGTCCTGGTGGAGTTCAGTCATTGCCTTCGGAAAGGGGGAGCCTGAACAATGGTGAGAACAGTTTATTGTCAAAATGCCCGCTCCAAAGCTTTTTGTAGTCAGGACCCTTGAGCTGTCTTCTTTGAAACTGTCCTGGAGCAAGAGCTGCAATTAAATCGCTGCTGAATTAAAAGACCATCTGAGGTCTTTGTAAGGGCGGCTGCTGCTTCTCCTGGGCAGGGAGCTGCACACTCCAGGGGATGGATTGGCCACTGAGGGCTGCCAAATTGTGTTTTAAGACAAAGGGAAAAAACAAAACAGCCTCTGAGCCTGCCCGGATGATGTTACAAAATGCACGCTGTGGTTTGGTGTGTGCCTGCCTGCAAGACTGAGTGCTCCTCTCGCTGTGTGCGCCCATTAAAGCTGCTCTGGTGTGAAAGGGTTTTAACTCTGCTTAAAAAGCCTTTCTTTAAAACAAGCAAACAAACAAAACCCTGCCGACATCCAGGCCTGCAAATGCTGCATCTGAGCACGGAGCGATTCTCGCAGAGTATTTCCTAGAAGAGAGCCGCCTGGGTCTCTCCAGGGCTAACAGCGTCAGCTAAATCACATCCCACACAGACCGCTTGTAACTAGGGCAAATGCCCTCCAGCTTCCACTGACCTCTATTTCTACACGATGGTTAAAAAAACATTAAAATGCTATTTTATAGTCATTCCCTATTTGTATGCGACACTTTACCGAGTGGGCTGGCTTCTCTGGGTGCTGCTTGCTTCATTCGGGTTCCTACCTTTAATTTAAGAGCAGAGAGGCGTGTCTGCTGGATTGGGTATAGCTGTAGAAAAGAGCTAAAAGTGAGTTTTCAGAGGATTCAGTCAGTAGATGAGTATCTTGGAACTTCGAGTAGATGCCTAACTTGGCTGAACTAATTGATACTGGAAGTCAAACAGCCCTTGATGTCTCTGTAAAGATAACCGGGCAGTAGTAACAGAGCTCAGTATTGGGGACAGCAGGGGGGACAGCAAGCAGCAGTGCCCGAAGGCATCTCTGGGACATGCTTTCAACTTCAGATTTGTGGTCAGGATTGCTTTGTTCACTTCTTGGCCATTAAAAGGGAGCTTTAATAAAAACTATGAACTCCACTAGAAGACCCAAATGTCTATCAGCTATATGTGTGTATGTGTTGTAGGATTGACTCCATTGTACTGACTGCAAATATATCAGTAAAGATGAAATCATACTGAAATCAGCGCTGTGTTCCTGTACGTGTTCAGTATGTCTTTGAAAAGCTACAACTGTAAGCGCTTGTTTTTTATCGTCACACCCCTTTTTAGAGTGCACTCTGGTTAAGCTTTGTGGTACTGAACATCTGTGACATCAAACATCTGCAAAAGGCAGTTTTTGCATCATTTGCTATACAAGAAATGCATTTTCAGCAGTTTTTTACTGCAAACGTTAAAGCGCTGTTGTAATTAAAGCAGTAGAAAAAGCTTGAGAGACAGAAGTCATCAGCTCTGAGTTACGTTAACTTGGAAACATCATCCTCTCTTAGGCTTATGAATAGAAAATAATTTTAGAAGACAGTTACCGTTTGCTAAGCAAGGGCAGCAGCTGCTCCTGGATGCATCATAAGAAGTTTTATTACTACTGTATGTAGAAAACACTTGACTTACTGAGTGCTTAACCTTTATGTCGGTGCATGCTTAAAAATCTGCCTGCCTTGCACAGCTGGGCTTGGCAAATACTCATGTCTTCTGGACTTATTTTTTTTGTGAAGACATAAAAGAATTTGTCACAGTGTGCAGAACAACGATACTGGTGATTCCTTCCAGATATCTGCAACTGGTTGATAGATGCACATGGGTTTAGGCAAAGAAAGCCCCGGGGTGGTGTGACTTGAAGGCTGGAAATCTAAAAGCTCCAGGGGATCCCCAGAGCTGTGCTGCGATGGGGTCCCAGAGCTGAGGGTGCGGAGTTGACGAACCTCAGGCGTTGACGTGCCTTGTCTGTGAGCTCCGCAGCTCATGTTTTACGAAAACATGGGAAGACTGGAGCTCAGACCCCAAAGCCCCCTACCCTGAGCAGACTCCTTCGGCCAGCTCCAGTTCACCTCTGATATGCCAGTAAGTGCTGCGGTGGCTGCCATCACCGTCACGTGTAGCTGGGTGCTGGCCTAAACATGCCACCTGTAGGTTAGCTGGCTCAACGACCAAAGTGTGCTAAACAATTTCAAGATAGGTATTTTTAGCTCTCTGATGCTGAACAGGCCGGGTCCAACAGTGGCCATGTTTCTTGGGCTGCTTAGAGGTGTGGTATAAAGTGTATTTATCCCTCCTTGCAGCTCAGGGTCCAGTTATTTTACTGAGAAACTTGCTTTTCCCCACCTGCAGTGCTGGCTGGAGGGGCCGTTTGGTAGCACTTGTGCAATGAAAACGTTAGGCTGAGCTTCTCCAGCATCACCGGTGCCAGCGGAGCGACACCTCGATGCCTATTACTTGCACAAGTCATCCTTAAAAGGTAACCCATCCCCTCTCAACGTTCACCTGCAAATGTTCAGATTTTACCTCTTCCACCTTGAATTACAGGGCAGCTTGGGGAGAGAGATGCCGGCGGTTGCCCTCTGGCTGCCCAGGAGGTGAGGCTGATGGCCGGGCCATTCTTGCCCCATCTTCACACAGGATAAAAAAAAAAACGCAGCTCATTTTACCTTCATGACAGACTGGGGTTACAACATTTGTCTTCAGCCGTCTGGCTACACCAGCCATTCAGGCAGGCTCTGCGCTCACATGTCGTCTGTCTAATCACCGCAAAATTGAGCGGCAGCAGCGTGCAGGGGGTGCGGAAGGGCTGACAGCCCATCCGTGGGTGCAATGCCCCTCACCCAGAGGGGTTGGGGACGTTTGGGCACACTGAGAAGGTTAAAAAGGGAAAAGAAAATTGCTGCCAGGATGTAAACCTGAAGCAGTGAGCACTGCAGTTAAAAATAAAACCATGAAATACTGCTACCACGGGCTTTCTAGAAAGAGTGTAAAGCTGATAGTGAATAGTTTTCTACTACTTTGGAGGCAGAAGGTATAAATCCCATGTAAGCGAAGCCTTCAGAAGCACAGTGAAAACTGATCTCAGCATATGCAATTCAGCATCATTGAACGGCACCGTGAGCTATCAGTGGCCAAGGTGGGAGGTTTCTTCTTGGCTTATCAAAGCCCTCCTCCGGCAGCCTGCCCACAGCAGGTCGTGCCATGCCACCGCAATCATTTTCAGCTTCGCTGTTTAATAAACCCCAGCCTTTTCTTTCCCCCTCTTGCCATGGTATGCCCAAAAGGACTGCAACTGAGTGGGCTTCCCGGCAGTCCAGCACCAGGAAAACATATTCTGAGCAGTAAGAATTTGGGAGGAAAAAGATAATGAGGATGGATCTGCCTTAAATTACATGCCAGTTAGATATTTACAACCGGAGCTGTCAGGACTAAGTTCCCTGAGACACACTCGCAGCATTTACAGGATTTGCATGTTTCATTAAGAAAAAGTAATAACACAACTTCAAGAGCAGCCTAAGAGAGGAAATGTTTCCACTAACTATTCCAAACCAGACACGGCACCCTCAGAACAAAGGCACAGCAAAGCTCAAAACCTTGTCTGCTGGATTAGGCTGGTTTTCACCTGAGCTGAGAAGCCCCTGTAAGAAAACATTGTGTAAAGCGCTCTGTCCATCCTGGCACTGCTTTTGCAACCCACTGGTTGCAGGATGTAAAGTCAGCTATAGGCACTGGGGCAGGGCAACGAGGGCTGTGAGCTGTCGGGGGTGATGCAGGGGAAGAAACCTCATGGTAGGCAGAAGCGTGGCATCAACAGTCGAGCCAGGTCTCGGTGCCAGCGCCGGGCGTGCAGCCCCACCAAGCTCCAGCCGAAAGCGTCGCCATGCCGGGGGTGGAGGCTGATGCTCAGCGTCACCCCTCTTTCCCCGCAGCCATCCCGGGAGGGACCCACTCCAGCAGCGGTTGCCTCCGCCACGCCACAAGCAATGCCGGACCCAGCAGAGCAGGCGCCGAACCCTGTCATTAGGGGCCGAGCATCTCCTACCAGCCTCTGTTTATCCCGGCGGTGCGGTTGTGAGCCGCTTACTCATCGCTTTAATGAGCAGGGTGCAGGTGTGCATTCCTGTTGTGCCTGTTGCACATGCCTGCCGGCCCCGCGCTGGCGAGCCAGCCGGTCCCCCAGCCCGCTGCGTCGTGCCCGCAGGCTCGCAGCTGCTCTACAAACTTCAGGGGGATTTGGAGCGAGAAGCTCTCGGCGTTTCGGCCTTCCCTGCCTTGCTCCGGCTAGCAAACTAAATGCAAATTCAGTTGCAGGCTGTCTGGGCTGCGACGAAGCGCGGCGCAGCGTCCGCCCGCGCTGCAACGACAACGCCCGACGCCTTGGTGCAGCGGCAGTCTGGGGGAGATTTTGGCAGGCAGAAAGCAAGCGGCGGAGGCTGCTGGCAGGAGCAAGGGGATGCATCGCTCCTCCTCCCTGGTGGGGATGCTCCAAAGCACCGTAGGAGTCGGAGTACTTGCGCTTCCCACCCAGCTGCCATCTCACCAGTCTCACATCACACGGAGCTGTCACGGCACTGAGCCTTGACGCATCGGCACCCTCAGCCTCGTGTCTTCATTAACATGGCAAACACTGAGAGCAAACGTGACACGAATGACTGTTGTTAGATCGCAGAGGTGACATCCCTCTCAAGATTAAAATTTGCTCTTTGGGGCGATGGCAAAGTGACGCTCGGTGTGTCCATGCACCAATAAGGACTTGAACCTGACTGGATGCCAGATGCCCACCAAAGCTGCTCTGTCACTCTCCTCCTCAGCTGGACAGGGGAGAGAAAATATAACGGGAGGCTTGTGGGTCGATATAAGGGCAGGGAGAGATCACGCAGCAATTACCATCACGGGCAAAACAGACTCGATGTGGGGAAATTAATTTAATTTATTGCCAATTAGAAGTCAGAGTAGGGTAATGAGAAATAAAACCCAAATCTTAAAATGCCTTCCCCCCACCCCTCCCTTCTTCCCAGGCTCAACATCACTCCCGATTTTCTCTTCCTCCTCCCACAGTGGCACTGGGGGACAGGGAATGGGGGTTGCGGTCAGTTCATCACATGTTGTCTCTGCCACTCCTTCCTCCTCAGGGGGAGGACTCCTCACAATCTTCCCCTGCTCCAGCGTTGGGTCCCTCCCACAGGAGACACTCCTCCACAAACTTCTCAAACATGAGTCCTTCCCATGGGCTGTAGTTCTTCACGCACCGCTCCAGGGTGGGCCCCCCACAGGGCCACAGGTCCTGCCAGGAGCCTGCTCCAGCGCAGGCTTCCCACAGGGTCACAGCCTCCTTCAGGCATCCAGCTGCTCCAGCGTGGGGTCCTCCGCAGGCTGCAGGTGGATATCTGCTCCAATGGGAACCTCCATGGGCTGCAGATGCACAGTCTGCCTCACCATGGTCTTCACCACCGGCTGCAGGGGAATCTCTGGTGCCTGGAGCACCTCCTCCCCTCCTTCACAGACCTCGGCGTCTGCAGAGCTGTTTTCCTCACTCCTCTCTCCTGGTTGCTGTTATTCCCATTCTTATATACATTATCGCAATTATATACATTATCACAGTTGCTGATGGGCTCAGGCTTGGCCAGCGGCAGGTCCACCTTGGAGCCGGCTGGCATTGGCTCTGTTGAGCACGGGGGAAGCTTCTGGCAGCTTCTCACAGAAGCCACCCCTGTAGCACCCTCCGCTACCAAAACCTTGACAAGCAAATCCAGTACAGGACTTGGCCCTGGAAAGGCACCACCTGAAAGGACACCAGTACCTGCAGAAGGGACCCTGCTGGGGCACCCACTGTGGCAGGGAGGGAAGTGTCTCCTCTTCCAGAACAAAGAGGTTTGAAAGGATGTTCTCTGCTAAGTCTCACTTACGGACTGATGGGGTGACTGCCAGTCAGCTCTCGCTGCAGATGATACTTTCATCTCAGCAATTTGAATTGCAAAATGTGTTTTCTTAACGTCTCCCTCCCTTTTTGTATCCAGCATCTTTGTCAGTTTTTATGTAACAAAACCTATTTTAAAAAGCTGGGTTTGGGTAATTTAGCTGAAATCCACTTTCCAGCTAAATGGACTTTCACCCCATTGCAGGAAAACCCCATTATTTAGCACAGAAGAACTGCGCCCTTCACAATTCTCTGCAAAAAGGAACAAATGTGAAGGTTGTGCTGCCTAAAAAATGTTAACCTATATTGTTGCTTAAATAACTGTACAAGAAATAATATCCTCTGATTAGTTTTAAAAAAATCACATTTAATGTAAAGATTTTATCTGGTAGCAAATGAAAGTATTTCATTATTTTAATACCACGCAACAAGAACTAACAAGAACCATTTCTCTGGGAAATAAAACTGCTGATGTAAAATAATATCAAAGCAAATTATTTAAATCATTCTTTCCTCTTGGAGCGTGCCATGGTTTTGAGTTACTCATGTTGAAACCCTGTATCTGTAAGACAGGCGATATTAGGGCTTTGCTGCCCCTAACATCTGGGTCCATCAGCAGGGTCTGGCTCCCATCCGTCTATCCATCCCAAGCACTGACCAGGATTCACATATGTTTTCCTGAGTTTACTCAATTTCTTACATGTATTTGTGAAAACAACTCTTCCCCCCCACCGTTTTTATACATAAGCACACATATGAAAACGTCCATCATTTATGCAGGGTCAGCATCTTGGATTCAAACGCTAGATTCCTGGCTGCTCTAGATTCGGTCCTTTGAAGCCTACGGAGCTGCAGTGACCTTCAGCAGCTGGAGATCTGCCCCTAAGCAGCCTGTGCATTTCTAATGCACTTTTGGTGTCCCGGGGCAGGAAGGAAAATGCAGTATTTGTTCATGCCGTCAGTGTCCACCAGCAATTTCCACAAGGAACTTTTCAGCAGATACACTTGTTTTCTGCTGGGCTCAGTGTTGACATAACAGAAAAGCTTTTTATCCCCCTGGAAGCCTTCCTGGGCACGAGTTATACTATTTAAACACTCTTTTCTTTGCTGTTAATGTAAAAAAGCTGAGGGAAATGAAAATATTCAAAGTGACACGGCAAAGCAGGCATAGGGGACTTGTTGAGTATAAAGCTGAATTGTCCCCGCCGAGGAGAGTGCTGGAAACATCTGGGAGAAAAGCAGCAGGAGAGCAGGTGAACAGCATAATTCATTAAGATGCTGCTGCAAAGCAGCCACTTCCATAACTCAGAGGGGCAGCAAGCAACAAACTCCTGGGTAAGGAGCCAGATGGCCCAAAAGCAATCTGAGCGGGGCTGTCAGAATCCAAGGTTATGTATTATTCCAGTTTATTTCGGCTGTCGGTGAGGAAAGCGGTCCTCAAGCCAGGCCGCCCTTTGGTGCCCTGGCACAGCCGGGCAGTCACGTCCTCACAGCTTTCCTGGCCTAGTACTCCTTCACAATAGTAAATTTATCATTCCTTCTGCAAAAGAATAAATATTTATTAACGTTCAACTCTCTAATCATAGTGAAGGAGTAGAGAGTCTTAATTAAGCCATTAGCAGCTGTTATGAGTCCTGTAAACCTGAAAGAATAAATAGCATTAATACTATTAAAAATTTATAACATTTTTCTCTATCTCCTTTATGTTATAAAGTATCTCAAGAAATTACAGGAAAGCTGATATGCAAAAAATAAAAAAGAGGCTGTGGGGCCCATTTCAGCTGTACAGAAAGTGCTGAAGCACCAAACTTGCAGGTCCCCCTCCCGAAGTGCCGGCCCTGCCACGGCCCCCATCAGCACCAAACCAAGCTTGGAAATAGTGACCCGGAGCCCTGGGAGCAGAAAGCGTGAACTGGCAGCTCGCGGAGAAAACCAAACCGCCCGCATGGGATGGGCAAGAGCCGTGCCACTCCACGCATGGGGTCTGACCCCCGTCAGTCTGCAGAGCCTCCAACATTTCCCTCCGGCAGTACGGGGCATCCGACGGGGGAATTTAACTGTCAGGCAGCAGGATGGCTTTTGTTAGCCATGGGAGATTTATGATCTTTCACAAATGCCATATAGGAGTCCCTGGGCAGCCAGGACTCTGCGAATGGAAAGGACTGGTCAGCAACCAAAAGGAAACCTTATAAAAAGAGCACAGGAGGAGCAAGCCTCCAAAGATTTCAGGTCTGCTACCAACTTCAAGATTTCTTTCTGCTGGCTGTACAGCTGCCTGGAAAAGCTGGACACAACAGAGCACCGCTGTGAGTTTATCCTTTCACGTGTAAAATCTCTCCGTAGCTGCCCACTCAATTACAAGGCAAGAAAACAACAGGTACATTCAACTTTAATGAAATAATCGTCAGTTATGTGTACAGCTATAACCGTGGGAAAAACCAGCTACAGAAAGGATGCAAACACAACCCTGGACGTGGAGCAACAGTCGCAGGGGCCAGGCTGGACCGAAGCGTTTCTGCCACTCTCCTCATCTTTTGAAGACGTGTTTCACCTAAAAGGCAATACTGAAATACATAAAATCCTCCCGAAACTGCTTAACCAGCTGACAGGAGATGACAGCCTGGCCCCACGGGGTCAGTTAGTGTTTCTTTACTAGAGCCCGGACATCCTCCTCCGCAGTTGACACCAGTGGGGCCCCACAGAGATGCTGTGGCCCTTTGGTCGGCACCGACCTGCTGCGGCGCTCAGTGTAATCCCATGAGCAACCTCCAGCATCAGTATGGCTCTTCTCAGGGCGCTGCAGCAGCTCCAAAGGTACATATAAAAGTCCTTAAAAAGTCCCTTTCAAAACCATGGCAAAATACCTGGAAGGACCAGTGTGAAGTACAAAGCCATTAAAATTGTACACGAAATTATCGATATCTGATAACTTATTAAAATAAATTCACAGAAAAAGAAGACACTTTTTTCTTTACCATCATCTGATTTTTTCCTAAGTTTTACTTGCACAGAAACAAGCTGTGGCGCTCACTGTTCACAGTCCTCTTGTAACAACGGAGATGCTTTATCAAAGTTTAAAATATGGTCGCGCACCAGGTACTGGGAAAGTTTACAGCCCTTTTATTTTAACAGGAATCCAAATTCTGCGCTGGATCTCAGCGTAGCGCCTATGGTCAGTGAGCAGTTACCAAGCGAGGCTGCTATTTCTGTATCGGCTGAGAAACACGCAAGAGAATGTTCTCAGCAGAACAGGCCGCCTTGCCCGCAGCTGTACGTATATCCCAGCCGCGCAGATGCAATCCCAAATTATTAAAAGGCCCCTTTCTCTTGGAGAGCTGGTAGTTAGAGACGATGCTCGCACGCACGCGCTACGCTGATGCGAACCCCCTCGGAGCGGGGCAGTTTGTGGGTTTTGACAGCGATTGGCCTGTCCGGGCATTTTACGGCCATGTCCCCAGGCCCTCATGGATAGATTTGCTTTCCCTGAGGACTTTGGTAAGATCACTCCGGCATTTCCCTGCATGTTTCAGAGCAAGCTACGTGGCGTGCTGGAGCACGGCAGCAGCGAGCCGGGCGTAATGCGCATTTCCCAGGGGATGCCCGTGCTGGCTGAAGCCAGGCAGGCTTTGCAGCGAGGGGGGAGCGGTGCGGGACAGGCTGCCGCCAGCACCCGGGGACGTCGGCAGCGCTCGGACCAAATCTCCTCCCCACTTAAAGCGATTCCAGCGCTGGCGGCACGTCGTGGCTCCCCAAATTATGTCACCACCGAGGCAATAGGTGACTGTGAACATGAGTGCAGCTCACTGCTATTTATAACTCGTGCCATATATAAAAAATATGCTACATCCAAGGACAGCTTCACCACGACATCATGACAGGGGTGATGCAAGGTGAAGGAAGGAGAGGGGCTCCCCGCAGTGGGCACGCTCCCACCCATCCCGCGCTGCTCATGCTGCCGGGAATTTTGCCCATTGAGCTTAACGGTGTGAGAAGGGGCCCCCGGCAAATGAAGCGATGCCGTTTCCTTGGCGTTCGTGCAGCCTGGGGTCAGTGAGGCGGGCGGCTGATGCTGCGCTTTAACATGTCTGGAAATGCACAGGCTGCTCATGACAGGGGAAGAGGCCGAATGAAAAACGCCGCTCGCTGCAATCATCCAGCTTCATGCGACGTGACAGCAGGGGTGACCACGGTTTCTGGCATCCGTATGTAGCAAGTACCTGTTTGCAATACTAAACACTGGCCTGAGCCTGTCTGGCATTGACGTCTTCATGTTAACATTGCAGTCACTTCACCCTCCCTCGTCTCTGCCGAACCCCAGGGCAAACCTCCAGCCGTGTCCAACGTGTCCCGAATCCAGCCCAGCAGCGGGTCGGGTGCTCCCCACCTCTCGGGACCTTCTGCTAAACGCACAGCACATACAGATCTACAGCATGAACAGTGTGGATGATGGCAGAAACATGGCCTCAACATAAGGATGCTAAGAAATGAAAATACAGTCACTGCAACACCTTCATTTTTCTGCAGCTGCGGTCGATGGCACTGCCTGAAGCCCCAGCCCCAGGGGACACGCTGTACGTAGCAGGGGCTGCCCCACGTCCCAGGATCCGTTTCACATAGACACACAACTGAACGGGCATGCAGAATTAACTACACCTCGGCTCCCCCCGGGAGCCCTTCAACCTCCCCCCCCCCCTCAGGCCAAATGGAGCTTTAAATCACTCCCTGTACTCTTTATTTTGGGGGCATCGCTGCCATCACAGAAAATTGTTGTGTTTATTCTGTTCCAGAGCCATTTCGTTGACCAGCTGCTCTATGGACGACTGAATGGCAGCCTTCACGAGGGAAGACGCCGTTTCTATGAGGAGCAACTCGTACTGCTCCCCAGTTCTGTGCCCCTGGTCGCCTGGACCTTTCTCCTCCACCTGGGGACAGCCACCAGCCTCGGGGCCCTCTTTTTTACCATAATCAAAGCTCCCGCTTGATTTTTTGTTCCCTTTTTGCTTATTTCGGTGCAAAACCGGGGATGGCTCATAGGCCTGGTCAGAGTCGGTGTTGTCAGAGTCCTCAGCTTCGGTGACGGTGATGACAATGCTGATGCCGGCACCCGCGTTTGCTTCTAATGTCACCTGATGGCTGGAGCAGCCCTGCGCGCTCACTGCACCGTCTTTAGATGCCGACTGACTGAAATCCATTACAGTCTCTTCGGCTTTGCACTCCTCAGGAAGATTTATGCTCTTTTCTGATTCATCCCCTTCAGGCAGCTCTTTGCAGATATTAGGGGTTTCCTGCAGCTCGGTGGGTTCAGGGGCGCTGTCGGCTTCGTCTTTGGAAATGGGTGCTTCGGGAGCAACTTCCCCACCTTCCGCAGGGACTGTGGTTTGGGGTAAGCTCCCCTCCTGCAGTTTTTCCTGGGCTGTTTCATGAACTGTCTCTGAATCAGTTATCTCTGACTGAGCGGTGCACTCCGTACGTTCATCTGCATCAGGTGTGGGCTCTGTCAAGGGCTCGCTCTTTCCAACAGAATCGGCACTTTCCTTCGCCGTATCCTGGTCCTCCTCTGCAGAGACCAGGCTGAAGGGTTCAGACTTGTCCGTCGGGGCCAAATCCTCTGGCTCTTCGCTACCTTTATTCAAAACGCCCATCACTTCGTTTGCTTGAACACTGCCCTCCGACTCCTCCACCGCTTCAGAGGAGCTGCGTTTTTTCTTGCCTCTGGAGAACCGTACACAAGGTATCTTCACCCTGGAGCTCACCCGTTTCTTTGGGAAGCCTCGCGTGCAACCCTCCTCAGCATCTGTCTCCAGCTGCACTTGGGAATCAGAGGGCACCTTCTTCCGTGAGGAGGTTTTTGGCCTTCTCCGAGGTCTTGCGAGGTTTTTGATGGCTGCCCAGGCTCCTTTGGAGGATCGTGATTGACTAGAAACTTTCACCTCCCCTTGGTCGGTGCTGACACATTGGCTTTTCTCCTCCAAGGCTCCTTCACACACATCCTTCCCAGTCAGCCCCTTCTTACAGGACTTCTTCCGCTTCTTAAAACAGAGCATGGAGGGTTTTTCTGCCTGTTCCTCCGACGGGGAGCCCGTCGCCCCTGTGCTGTGAGTCTCTGCCTCTCTTGGGTTCTCCATTTGAATTTCCTTAGCTGCCTTCGCCATATTCACTTCCCTCCTTCGTTTGTGTTATATTATTGATTTTCTTGATTACTGCATCAGACAGGAACTGCAGAGATGCTCAAAGTGCATGTTTTCAAAACAATGTTAGATGCTTTTTAACGAGCGGATGCGGCAGTGAAGAGAAGTTCTGCTGAAGCTATCACATCCACTTTATAACTCCCACTTTGTCTTATTACTCACTTCAACACCTCTCCAAGGAATCCCGGGTAGACATGAAGATGAGCAGGCTTCTCCTCGGCTTTGCTGGCCAGAGTCACTCTCACCTCCAGGACAACCCTCTTCAAGTTGCGCTCAGTCTAACAGCACGACTATTTAATTGCCAGTCTGACATTACTTTTTTTTTCCCCCAAAGGATGACAAATCAAGGCAAGAGTTAACAATTTTTATTCACCCCACGGACCTGGAAAGAACTTGCACTTTCTGAGCTATCTGCAATTCCACATTGTTCAGGGAGCTTGATTGAAGCACCAGTACGACCAGCGGCAGCCAGTGGCTGTTTTCTGCCCCCCAGTGACAAGGTCAGATGCTGCTTTGTCTCAGCTTTGCTTTCTGCTTCAGTTCCCCTCGCACGTGTAGTGAGGTTTGCTGCCAAGCGCGGCCGACACTCCCATCTTTTATCTATAACACAACAAACAAACGATAATACCTGTAGAGCATTTTTTTTTTAAGTATTAAAAAGTATTTTTTAAAAAAAGAATATTGCATTTTGGGAGGCAGAGCAGGGCTGGAAAAGCTGTTCTGCCTCTGGATGCACCATAGCAGTTTTTTCCACTAATTAGCATCATATGTCCAAAGGCAAAATAAGGCCACCAAGATGTCAACTCAGTGATGTTCCACCACAGAAAATACTATTTTGCCATTTTGTGTGGTAAAGGAGGATTATTTTTTTTTAATTGCCTATATAATGGCAAATATCTATTACGCATGCATACGCATGTATTTTCTTCTCCTACGGTTAGCTAAATCTTTTTCCCACTGCTCCATACACACTCATAGTTCCAGCTAGGGAAATTACACCCTGAGACAGCAGATATTTTTATCTTTAATGCACCATACGACAATATGCAAAAACACAGAATACAAAAAGGAGGCTTGTGGAATACAAAAGCAAAATCACATGGCAAGAAGGGAGCTTATTTATACTACGTGCAGGCCTTCCATGGCAACCTCAATTAACACCGCATGTGTTCATCAAATATGTTATATTGTAAGATGCATGTCACCTTAAACAAACAAAAAAAAAAACCCCAAAAAACGCTGCCCCAAAACATCATCAGAACATTTTTGGATATAAAGATGCAAAAACACGTTACCGCAAACAGAACAACTTCTCCGGGACTGGCTCGGTGACTCCGGGCAATGTTTTACACAGGGTTTTGTACTCTGCCTTTAAGTAGTAAGATGATTTAAAACGGGGGCTCCGGCGGGGCGTCCTCCCCCGCGGAGCAGAT
>VZSZ01000239.1:186247-232798 GCA_013398815.1 Ibidorhyncha struthersii
GGGGAGGGGGCTCCGGGAGCCCGGCCCAGCATCCCTCCTCCTCCTCCTGCAGGAAAGCATCTCTCCCTGTTTGCGGATCAGCATCCCTTTCTTTTTGCGAGGAAACATACCTCCTTCTTAGGGGATAGCGCCCCCTCTTCTTGCGGGGCAGCACCCCTCTTCGCAAGGCAGCATCCCTCCCTGTGGGGCATCCCCCTCCCCTCTGGAAAGGCAGCATCCCCCCCGTGGGGCGGCATCCCCCTCCCCCTTGCCGAGTAACCTTTCTTCCCCTCCCAGGCTGTGCACAGCAGCAGCAGACAGGCAAAGTGCACGCACGGCAAAGGTTCTTCCGAAGGTCTGAGCTGTGGTTTGCGATTTGGATCCCAAAGCACGCCCGGGAGGAAGGGACGGCTGGCATTTGCGGATCTGGCCTTTGCCTGGCCGTGTGGGAAGGAAGGGGGGATCTCACTCTTGGCAGTGGGGTTGTTTTTTTTTTTTGTCCCACCTGAAACCTTTGCAGCTTGAAGCGCTCACTGCTTGGGTTGCTGCAGGAGCTACACCTTCAGAGGTGGTGGTAAGGACAGCCAGTTCTTGGGTTTGAACTAATCCTTGCCCAAAATACCAGAGAAAGTGCCTCTTTCATCTAAGCCTTTTTTTCTCCAAAGCAGCTGAGAGCTGACATAAAAAAAATTGCATCTCCAGCTGTTATGATTGATGGGAGGGCCTCCGGAAAAGGGACTACCAAGTGCAGCTGATGAACTACATGAAACTATAGTTCGAGATGCCTGAACGTCCCCATTCATCTCCACGGGGAGCTGACTGACGCCCACAAATGCTTTAAGGACATTAACTGCTTCACAGCACGTTTGCACATAAGAAACCAGGCGAAGCGGCAACACTGAACCTGCAAGTGGCTTCCAGTGTAGGCCAGTCTTAGAGAAACACACATGGCCTCCCCCCTCCTCCGTGGAAAAAAAGGTACAAAATGTGTTCATTGGGCTGAAACGTCAGCCAGTAGGGCAGAAACGTGGATCAAGCAACCACAAGGAATTGCCTTTGTAAAAGCTCCCCTGTGAGATGTGTTTGCTCACGTTCACTCAGGATAATAATCTGCACTTGGAAGCGGCATCTCTCCCCCGGGGTGGGCGGTGGGTTCTAACTACGATCGACTTTCTGCATGAAAGCCAAGCCAGGCCCCTCAGTGCCAGATTTTCCCTCATTGCAGCCGGAGGCGGGAGGGAGGGAAGCAGGCAGCGGTAACGAGGATGGCTAACCTGAAGATGGCTAACGTTTGCGCGCTGCCTTGGGGGTGGCAGGTTCTCATCAACCCCATTCGGAACTACCTCACATGGAATTCAATTATTCCAGCCGCTCCAGGGGAAGATGGTAGCACCAAAGGCTATGGTGCAAGAGAAATAAATAACAGGGTCTGCGGCAAGCAGAGGATCTGGTCAGAAGATGGATAAGCCCGAAAGAAGATCCTGGCCCTGCTGTAGGCTCCGGTTTTCTTTCTGGGCCCACACCAAAGTGCCGGTGACGTGCAGCAAGCCAGCCAAGCAATACTTTCTCCCTTCTTTGGTCCCTATCACTAGTCAAAAAAGCCCCGTCTGTGTTATCTCTTACATGACGTGATGCAGGACTCTCATTACAGCACAGCTGGGGCAACAGAGGGCCATAACACCAGCTAAGGGCTCTGGGCACACAAAGAACAAATTTGTACATAATTAGTTTTTTCTCTAGGCAACAGGAACACAACCTTCCAATATTCAGTTAGAAGGAATTAAGTGTCCTTTGTGTCCTGTTTGATAGGGCAAGAACTGGCCAGCATTCTTAGTTGCAAAGGAGAGAGTTAAGAAAAAACAACCTATTGATGTATCAGCCCTGCAAGACCTCCAGTAGGGACACTGGAGAGCTCGCACCCCAACAGGTTGAAACTGCAGGTTGGAAAAGCATTCCCCATTAACCTCTAGAGATGCTTGGGGCTATTTTTGGCCCTTATGCTTTGTTGCCACCAGTCCCGCCGTGCGTGCGCAGCAAACCCTGAAAACAGTTGCATGCCTGAGCCACTGCTTTGCCTCACCACAGGAGGTGGACTAGCAACCTCTTGAACCGTCTCTCTCAAGCACATGTCTATGATCTCATGCTAAACTAAAAGGAGGCTAATCTTAGCATAAATTTGCACTTATCCCATCTTTCATAAGCATAAAATGAAGGTGGAACACAGAGCACTCGCAGGAAAGCAGTGTAGCAGGGAAGATTAAATGTAGAAACTGACAGCAGACTTGGCAGCAGCAGCTCTGGCAACCTGCTTCAAGGGAAGGCTTGGCCAAGGTGCCGCAGGGAAAGAGGCACCTTCAGCCAGGCGGGGGGTCTGGGGCAGCGACTGGGGAACACCCACTCTGAGCCCCTGCAAGGGGCCTGTGTGTGCGCTGGCAAACCTGGCTGCCGATAACTCCTCAGCTGAATACCATCAGAAAGAAAATTTTAGGAGGCTGTGAATGCATCTCAAATGCTCTTACGACAATTTAAGCTGTTCTGTCTTTGCTTCTGTGACAACCAGGTAATTTTTATATAATTATTCCCCCCTCCTGAATACTTGGGAGATATAGATCTCTCTCTCGCTCTCTCCATACAGTATCTGTGTACTGCTGACGCGCCCTTACATTGGTGCACACCTAGATCCTGATTCTCCCAGTTCTCACCAAAATCGGAATGTTTTTAGATTCAGTTCTGATGCAAGCAGATGGGCCTTGCAAGTCTTAATTCAGATCTTTTGCAGTCAGCTGCAAGTATCTCAAATCCATGGAATAATTCAGGTAGTTTATTTCCTGTAGATGAATACATCATCCAGGGAAGGAAACAAGATTAAACACACACACACAGCGGTGCATTGCAGGCAACTTATTACTGCAATAATCACTTCTAATTGTCAATACTAGAGATTGCTGCTGTGTATAGTTGATCACAGAAATAAGTTTTACATCAGTAATCTCAGTGCATGCACTAAAACCCCAAAAGCACTTCAAGTATTTACCAGTTTATTTCTATTAGTTAAAAAATCGTCAGTAACTATACTTTTATGTTACAAAATGATTTTTGGCCTGCTGACAAAAGCTGCTACATGTTACTTGATCACTACTCACGTTGCCTCTGTTCACAAAAAGGTACTTTAGGAAAAGACTCATCCACTGTGTAACCGTACTTATTGTTGAGCATAAAATGGTTCAAAGATACATTTGGTAAAAGCCACAGATACAGGCCAGAGACACAGTCACTGCAGATCTGATATCCAGAGGTTGGATTTCCATTAACAGTAGAATATGGTAGTCACAGCTGGGCTTTCTAAAAGGGAAATTTGACGTGGCTCAGGTGCCTGCAGGAATAATTCACAGCAGAAGCCAAGGTAAGCATTTCTGGAGAGAGATGAGAAGCAAAGGCGATTCCTCCTTGCTCCCTCTTTTAAATGACATTGGTGCAGTTTCAGAGCACAGCGGTTTCTCCCACCGTGCAAGAAGCGGAATATGGAATTCAGTATGGCAAATAGGATTATGCAGCGTACAAGACTTTAAAAGATAATATATGCTACAAAACCCCTATGGTTAAGACAATTAAGTCCCAAGACTGCTTCAAACAGCTCCAGCTTTAGGTTTTTTAATTATTAAAATCATATCAGTGAATCAAAAGAGGTCCCTAAACCCAAGCTTCTGTATTCTGCTTCAGCTACAATTGTGAAGCAAGAGGTTTGTAGAGGAGGTATGCTTTATATGGTCAGTGTCAACTAGCTTGGAACACAGCAGTTTAAAAATTATTACAGATTAAAAGTAAGTGGTTGATCCTTTAGCACTCCTCCTTCCAGTCACTTCTTGCACTCAGTCATATCTTGTTTTGACTTAAAAAAAAAATATCAGGGCATAGTTCCGTTTACATGACTCATCAGGTGTTCTTCTGGGAGCTAAAAAGAAAAATAAATTTAATTACTATTATATAGTACTGCAGACAACTTTCAGGCTGAATTATAAATCAAATGTCATTTGGAAGCATATGGCATAATATGAGATTGGCTTAACGCCACTATTTCAAGATGAGAAATGAAGCCCAAATATTGAAAGCCTTCAATAAGGCACCTACCTTTGGTTAGTAATTCCGTTCAAAAGAGCCCATTTACTTCTCCTGACACTGGGTCCAAGTCTATATCATAGAAACAGGGTCTTGTAGGAAGCCCTGGCATGGTGCTCATCTGGACAACAAAAGATAAAATGTTAAAATGGAAGTAGCATAGTTTCATGCAGAAGATATAATACTAAATCATTGCTGAAGACTACGATGGCCACAGCCGATGCAGCTCCCTGTACATGTACATACTAGTTGGATGATGGTCATGTACCATTTTGAAGAATACCGTGAGAATCAGGAAACTCCTGGTTCAGCAGATAAATCTAGTTTTTTTTTTTGTTTTTGTTTTTTTTTTGTTTTACGATGAGGATTTAGTTTGGCTTCTGCCTCTGCCAGTGACTGACCCCAAGATTTGGCAAAGTACTTAAATATCCAGCTGACCAGTTAACTGTTAGGTGAGTGCTCATGGACGTTGCTGTGGTGAGACAATAATTACTTGTGGCAGTTTCCTGGTTATTAAAATGAGGATACATGTTTTAATACAACTTTGCCAACTGTAAAGTCTCAGTTGATTACAGTTCTTTAAGAGTCTAGAACTGGAAGTATTCAATAATTAGGAATGATTACTGTTGAGAAGAGAGTTTAAATAGTTGGGTTTTTTGAAACGGGAATAAAGCTTAAATAGAGATGGCGAGGTCAGTTCTCCTAACTGGAACATTTCCGAGGCGTTCAAGTCAGAAGGGCTGTGCAGTGGCAGAACTGAAGCTAGCAAAACAGCTGCCAGCACCATGCCTGCCTCAGGCCAGTCCTCTCCGTTTGTCCCACTGCTGAGTACCCAGTTTCAGAGCCACAGAAAGCAAGGCTGGTGGGGACTACACTTGGCCCAATTTACTAATGCAGCTGACAGGATTTCCCCTTCCCTAACTCAGTGTTTAGCCCAGCAGCACAGGTAGCCTAACAAGGATGCTCTACAAAAATGGGCAACTCGTGACCATGCTTGGTAGTTCGTGCCAGTGGTCATTAACCCCTTTAATAAAAAATTCAAGGTCTGATTTTCTATCTGCATTATCCAGCCTCAGCCTTCACAATCAGTATTGTTATGCCTGTCTCCATTAGATTAAAGATCTCTTTGGCAACCTGGTATTTTCTCCCTGAGCAAGTAGTTTGCACACTAATCAAATTACCTCCCAATCTTCCTTTTGATAATAAGCTAAGCAGCGAGGAGGCAAAGCTCTATTGGTTAGGCATTTTCTGCAGTTCTCAAAACTGTTTGGGGAGCTTCTAGAGTCCCATCTCATTTTCCTAAGCCATTTACAAGTGCTAACACCAGTCCCATACGTACCGTACCACTGCAGGTCTCACATGGCTTATGCGGAGGTAAAAACCACAAGTCTACTCTTTCTCATGAATTCTAGGACTGCACTAGCTTTTTGTCAGAGCTGCTGCTTTCCCGGACAGGGAACAGGGGGGCTACAGAGAAGATCTCCATTCCTTGTCTTTGTGTTTAGTTGTATGAATATTTGCTCTCAAGAGCCAAGGTATTAAGAGATCCAAAGTGTCTGGAGGGGTTTTCCTGTTCTCACCATAGTCACTGCCAGTATCCGGTCATGCAGAGCAAGAAACTTCCTATTTATTTACGTATCACTGAAGATCATTGCAGATCTCCACCTACAGGTTCAGAGGGCCACAGCAGTAGCCGAGACAGTGACACTGAATGGAGTAGGAGGTGCCATATTGCTGAAGATGTGCCTGACTTTACTATTTCTTGCACTTTCTATTTTGAAAGTAACAGTCATTTTTCCTCCTTTCCTACCCGTAGGGCAGCCTGCAGTGGCTACTCCGCTATCTATTACTTAAAGGCAGTCTGCTTAAACCCTGAATTTCTATGCAGTACAGGATAATTTCCATCCAGGCTACTAATTTTCTGTACAAGTGTCTACGGCGCTTAATGCACTCAGTCATTTTCAGAGCTGAAGAAATGAACTTTTCCTCCATTATCCTCCTTCCCTTCAATACCATGTACTGAAAAAGAACCCGGGGCAATTCACACTATTTACTTACATGAAAAAGTTAGACCACATGGACATCATCAATCCCCTTGCAAGATTTCAAATAAAACCAATGCCAACTAAGCATGTATTATTTATTGCACTTGTGGAACTTCCTAAATGGTGTGGTTTTTTGGAACTAAAAAACAAATAAATAATTTGTTTTCAATTCATCAGCAGCACCAGAAAAGAAACCCAGCCAATTTGAGTCCAGTGATTTATTTCACTTTCATTATCTTTCACACTCAAACTGCACAGAGCTACACATTTCCTGCATTTTCAGCTCACAGTTCAATGGCTGCTGCCAAAAATTTATTCTGAGGCTAACACACCTCCTGCTGAATGGGTTTAAAATCGTGATCTGATTCAAAGTGCCCTGGATTGCTTCTCAAAAGGACAACCCTTCCCTGGCTTTGTGGACACCACAGAAGAGCAATCTTCATGTCCCTAACCAGAAGACTTACTGTTAATTCTGGCAGAATCAACACCATGGTTTACTACATGTCCAAGAAAACATTAAGAATGTGGGAAGGGAGCAGAAAGGAAACAGTCCAACTTCACAGAAACTGAAGACATCCAAAAAAAGAGCCAAATTGTTAGTTTTAATGTCTGAAAACATCTTTCTTTTGAGTAGGTCATTAATGCTGTGTACCCTTTCCTTCTGCAATGCTTATGAAAAATAATCAAATAAATCACTGTTTGGATTAAATCCTGGCTTGCAAAAAAATGCCATTAATAACAGGAACAAGCATGCTATCTTTCATTCTATCCCAAAACACACATTACTCTTTAAAATAAAGATGGATGAGCTAGACTTTAATCAGGAAGTGGTTATTTTATTTATGTTGGGTAATCTGGAAACCCGTACCTACCCTTTTTTTTAAAGAATTAAGAGAAGATATCCAATATTTGACTCTAGCTAGCATTTGAAGAAAGGAGGGATCCAACTCTTAAATTAGCAAATTTCATCATCTGAGCCATGCACCCCTAATGCTTTTGAAAGCTTCTTAAAACAAACATGTTGCCATGAAGACTTCAGAAAAAGGTTCAGGCCCCAAAAATAAGAAAGAGACAGAGCTGCTGACTCCAACTGCTCCATCCCCTTAAATAACCTAACGAGTTACTTAACATCTTCCCAGAAGAGATTCCCCAGATAAGATTTCCAGTGGATCCTTTCACCCTAACATTCTTTCTTTGGATGCAAACCTGAACGTTAGTTCATTTTGCAGGTAGCTCCTCTTTCTTCCAGGCAATTCATATCAAAGCTATTCCAGGATCCTGTTTCCATTGCAGCTACTCTCTCCTCTCAGCTGATGTTATGCCAGTCATGTCAAATAACTGAAACTAAAAACTCAAGGGCATAGTGAAATGAATTGTTGGAACTGATGCAGGCTGAACAGCAAACAGATGGTCAGCAAAACCATTAGAACCAAATGGGAGGGGAGAATGACAAACAATAGTACAGGTCAGCTTCACTTTGGAAATATCTCATCAAAAGTTGCTTGCTTTGTAAGCTTTGGAGGAATTGTCTTGTTCTACTCTGATCTGCAGGTGTACACAGACTTCACCTGCAATACTGCAAAGTGCTTTCATTAGGAATGCAGTCACAAGGGCAATTAGGTGGGCCAAAGACTTCTCCCATCCCATCTACCAGACTGCAGTTCCCAGAATACATCAGCTACAGAGCTCAACCTTTCCTCAAAAGCCAGGAAGACAGACTTAGGACCTAAGGACTACACTGGGGGGGGCTTGCTAAGTATTCAAATGGTCAGATGGTCTATTTTAGCTTCGTTCTTCCCCCTGAAAAAAAAAACAACTATTAAGGGCATCTAATACACTGGTGTGTTAAAACACCAGCTATAATTGACAAGGACTTTCCTAATAAAAGATACCTTTCGTAACTGCTTACTGGAATGCGCATGAAGTTTTTTCCCTTGCCCCACAATTGAGGGCTTCACTCAATGACATACCGTTCCTACTAGCGGATACAGGAATCCAGCACCAACACTGGCCCGAATATCTCGGATCGGCAGAATAAAACCTGTAGGTGCTCCTTTTTGTTCAGGGTCATGAGACAATGATAAATGAGTTTTAGCCATACAGATTGGTAGGTTTCCAAATCCCTGGGGAAGGCAATGAAAAGAGAGAGAAAGAGGAAAGAAATAAGTGAAAAAACAGTAACTTTTCATGCTGATGCGATGTTTTCATGGCAACAATGCACACAAATGTAATTGCTCTATTCTGCCACTCTCTGCAGACATCTTATCAAAACATTTTACTCCTCACCAATTGCTTCATCCACAGCCTGTCAGATCCGTTGACCATTCTGCATCCTCATTCCTTCTCTCTCAAACTCTTTCCCTGCCCCCTCTAAGCATTAAAGAAGAAACTACCGTGGCACCCAGCACATCCAGCTGAGGAAAAAGTTAGTGGTATGGAAGTGTTAGACATACAACCTTGACAGCTAACTTACTTTCGACTCTCTTCCCAAAACGTTAATTTAAATGGCTCAGAACTAAAGTTCTTGTTCAGCTGAGGTCAGTTAATTAGAAACGTTTGATCAATATAATTGCAGGCCGTGAGGAAGTAGCAATTAGATGGCTATGGTATTTTGATAGACTTGTAAAGGAATATACAAGAAACGTGAAAATGAGAAACTATATATGCCAGTAGTAAATGGACTGTAAAAGCAAAATTATTTGAGCACACTGTAAACAAAAAATAGCTAGTTGTCACATTGCTCTTCTCTTGAAAGCCCTTTACAGACCTTCATTAATGCAGAAGCAGGTAAATTCACAAGAAAGTTGTGCTAGAGAAGAGTAAAAGCAACACAACAACCAGAAAGCATTTACTTCAACCACAAGATGCCAGGTTCAAAACTTGTAAAATTAGAGTTTTTTTTCCACAAGAAGTATTGTGTCATCTGTGGAACTCTTTCCCCAACATAACTGCAACTGTCAAAAATCCATATGGGTTCAAAATCTGATTAGACAACTCAGCGGAACAAGATTTAAAAAAAAAAAATCATCATAGACTATTTAGCACCAGTCTGACCACTTGTAGTTCCCCAATTCCAAATTCTCCAAAGAGTTGGAGAATACAGTAGAGAAAGATCACTGAATCCTCCTGTTCTTCTCTGCCCATACACGACCATAGATGTGCTATCGGGCCAGATGAGTTCTGTCTTCTCCACCAGAAGCCAGGGCCAGTTTCTCCCTCCCCATACCACCTCCATTTCCTCCTCTGCCATAGCAGCATCCAATGAGTCCTGGACACGGAGATGATTTGAGTCATGACTCCCTTCACACAAAGTTTGAACACCACTGTTCAGTATGACCACTTTAAAGGAAAAAGCACCACTGTTATCAGGTGACATGGAAAACTCACTTGCTTAGTGTACAAGGCAACTTTCTCCTGTGCTTCTGGAAGTAGCTCAATATCTCTTGCCCCGTAGATCTGCTGTGCAATAAGCCTGATTTTATCTATAACAGGGAGCTAGAGCAGGGGAAAAAAAAAAAAAAAAAAAAAGAGAGCGGAAAGACAGTGTGGCCAAATTACAAAGAGCTGTAACATCACAGCAGCTTCACAATCCTTCATACATGTTGTGCAGTGCCAATCTGCAGATACAAGAGCTATTCCCATTTGCTGTAGAACTAAGCCATACAGTAATTTGAGGGTTTTCAGAACACGTTATATTTATCTCATTGCAGTTGTTTCTCTTGGTAAGAGGGCAAAAGTAGTTTACTACAGTCAGAAACAGAGATACACAACAGTATTTCTTATAAGATGTGCTTACATGTTAATTACCCCTGCTGCAAGAGAGATATCTTTATTCTTTTTCGAGTCAAAGTCAATAACCAGACAAAAATAATTTGAAGCAATACAAGTTAATGGTTAAATAAAAGCACAAATAAAACATGTTAAAGAAAAAAATTGAAAGCATATGTTAAAAAGCTAAAATAGACATAATGACATAGCTCTGTACCTCATTAAGTTCTTCCTATTAAAGAAGGATTCTGGCCATAACCTGGGTGATAGTGACTTCATTACCTCCAAGTCATCTGTCAAATTTGCTTAAGTACAAAGTCATTAGAAATACATACACACTCTCTTCCACCCTGACCTGTAGTGTTTACTCCATAAGCCTTACTTGCCGAGGAAAAAAAAAAAAAATTATAAATGGACAAATTCTTTTCCTGTTGTATAGATTCTGGATGCACTTGTTGCTCAGGATGAGAAGCTCTGCAGTGAGTTAACAGGTTTGGTCAGGCTTGTTCCAGTCCGTGCTCTGATGAGAATGCATGTGTCAAGTTCAAGAAGTAAACTTTCCCCTACCCTGGAACGTGGCTGCCATGGTAAAAACCTGTTTGTGATCTCTAGCAGAGTCATAGAAGCATCTTTTAGCGTCAAAAGTAAACAGTATTTCACTTGGATATTCAAAACAACAAGAACTGACTAACTAGGTCTTTGAGACTGGTGGAATAAGTGTCACGTTCTAAAAGCAATTTTCTTCTTGGATTCTCAGACAGCCTTTCAGACAGCCTTCAGCAACTTAAGCTAGTGAGACCAACTGACCTCCACCTTACAAAGAAAGTACCTCTCTAATACTGCAAGTTCTTACCTCCACATTATAGAGGAACCTGAAGTTGCTGGGTGTCTGTGATGCTCTCTGAACAGCTTGGGCCAGTGCAACCGCTCCTTTACCTCCCTCTGCCCAGTGAGTGCACTCCACAGCATCAAACGCTCCTGCTTCCTTTGCCAGTTGTACTACAAGGGCCAGTTCAGCCTTTGTATCTGTTCTGTAAGGAGAAAAGTTTGCACATCTCTACCAGAAAGCAGACACAATAAATTAACTGTTTGTTCTAACCATTTTTCACTCTTGTTGACAGCATCCAAAAGCTGCCCAAAGAAACCACAGAATCCAGAGGTCAGGAAGCTGCTGAGGGGCCATCCACCTCAGCCTTCTCCACCCTTGGAGAAGGAAGCTACTTCACAGAGGAACAGACAGCAACAGGTAGCTCTGGAACCATGCGCAGAAACACACGACTACTGACAGAGCAGCGTTCCAGACTTTCTGTTGTATGTCCTGTATCAGCAATACAACTCCTGTTTTCAGAAGCACACTCAAAAAGGCGTTAGTATTGCTGATTTAGAGGTGCTATATCATGCGCACACAACAAGCTAAACCCCATAATTTCTCTATATCAGCCAATATGCATTTACTTCAGACGAAGAATCCTTAGCTGGCTACTTTGCTTCAACTGGCACCAGCTTTAGCACACCAGGTCAAAGCCCTTCTGCTTACATAAAAAGACCACACACAGATTCTACTTCCCGTGCAGTACAATGTGTAGAGCCCAAAATGCTTCTTAGCGGGACATAATTACTCCATACAGCAGACCACTGAACACTGTGGTTGACAGCACAGGCACCTCACCATCTATTAAGACCTTAGATTCCACATCATCACAGGCACCTTTTGTCCACAGTGATTTGGCCAGTCAGGATGTGATGGCAGATAACAGTCACTGATCATAAAACCCTAAGCTAATTTAAATTAAGGAATGCATTTGAAATTACTAAGCAGAGCTGCCCTATTTATTCAGCACCTTCCAACAATGCAAAATGCTGCAAACAGTACATTGACAGTACTGAAAACAAGCGTTTGTGTTAGATGTAGCATATAAAGTGCCACAATTTTATTCCCATGCATCACTCTCGCGTCCCAGCTCACTTACTTGAAAGCATTGACAGCTACTACTACTGGGACACCAAACATCCGTGCATTTTGGATTTGCTTGTTGAGGTTACTACAGCCTTTAGCCAACAGTTGAAGATTCTGTAAAGAAGACAGCAAGCAAGGAAGCACATTTCATCAGGGGCAGTGAAACTTTTGTTCCAAATCCACTATGTCCACAGCTAATGATAAAAATGTCAAAATGGGAATGAAACCACAAGGGCTGCTTTCCAAACAGTCCAGACCAGTGCACGGTCCTGGATGGAAGACAGAAAAAGGAATGACTACTTCTGATGAGCGTTGGTTTCAGCTGCCAAGCCAAGGTAAGATAAATCACTTTTTACAGGTTTTTTTTGTTATTCTTAGTAAGTTAATACCTGTGCTCATTAACTCCCCACAATAAAGCCTCGTTTTCCTCTGACACATTCCTCTTCATGTATTAAATAGCATTAGCAGTGAATTTCATGACACTTGTTTGAAGTGCCGTGGCAAGAGCTTTTGGTTTACACACATTTACATTTTGCAGCATCAGAGACTATTCATGGAAATTCATACATTTTATCCCTTCCTATGCAGAGAACAATCCATACAGAAGCTCCACAAGTGAAAAAACTGCAGCAATGTAGAGACAGATCAATTGTCCAAGTGTACATAACCATTCAAGGCACAAGGATAGAATCTGAGACCTTAGTTCACTTTCCTCTCTGCCTGCAAAGAAGGCGGGAGGGGAACAAAACCAGAAACTGCTGCTGTGAAGAAGAGAGTAATTAGAGAGGCACTCTGAATATTTTCAGAGACCATATTTCAGCCACGAAATTACTCCACACTGAGAGGGTCTGGGGACACAAGAGGAGATATTACTATGAAAAATTAAGCGCACAGACAATTGCATGAGCTCAGGAGAAATGAAAAGGCTCTGAACAGTGGCTAGGTCAAGCACAATAAATGCTTGAAAGAGCAGAGCCAAAGTAACATCATTAAAAAAAAAAAAAAGAAAGACGACCATTACAGCTTGTCTGAGGAAGCACTGCCCTGGCAGCTAAAGAAATGACACGCACTAGCTATCTAGGCATGCACTGCATGACAATATCGTGCCATGACTGCAGTTAGTTGGTCAACTGTCACAACAGCTAAAGAAGGTTACCTCTTCCATGTACTCCTTTGGTAAAGGTACCCCAGCAGTGACCTGTGGAAAAAAAAGGAAAAAGAAAAAATGATGGAACCCCGCACAATTTTTATCCATGACAGCAATTCACACTTGATTCTATTCTATTCTATTCCAGGCTGATCCTTTTTTCCAAGAAAAAAGTACATGGAAAAATAAAAGACTGCAAGACGTGCTCACAATACAACATGTGACTGACTGTGGTAATATCACAAATGCCCCAGCATACAAGCACTTAGTTAGGACAATAAAACAAGCAGGTATGTACCTGTAACATACCACAATGAAGCAGCTTACAAGCAACAGGGACATATGGATTCCTTTTACAACCGCAAATTTCAAAACAGTTACAAGCAGATCGAACCCTACAGGGCTTTAAGTGACTGGATCAGAATAACAGTAACAGGCCCTCAGGCCGAAAGAAAAAAAACTTTGCTTAGTACTTACTGCAGGCCCTCCTCCATGCATTTTCAGAGCTCGGACAGTAGCAACCAACACCACCACATGAGGCCGGAGACCAGAATAGCGGCACTTAATATTAAAGAATTTCTCCATGCCTATGTCTGCACCAAATCCTGCTTCTGTAACTAGAGTAGGAATTAAAAGAAAAGAAGCTTGTGAGAAGTTGCTGGGTGGAGAAATCATGCTCTGATTATATATATCAGAAGCTTTTTCCAGGACAAAAAAACCCCAAAGACAGTCACGATAAAAAAAGGGCAGATTTCTCCCTGCAAAACAAACAAAAAGCAAACAAAAAACCACCCCCCCCACTTACCAACAAATCCCTCTTTACCCACAAGCTTCAGTGCTATTTTGTCTGCCAGCACTGAAGAATTCCCATGTGCAATATTGGCAAAAGGTCCAGCATGAACAAACACTGGTGTTCCCTAGAAAAGGGCAGGGGGTGGGTGAGCAGAGAGAAAGAGAAAGAAAATCAGAGGGTACAATTTAGCAAATTTGCAGCACTTCAGGAGCTAAGTACTGTGGTACCTGAAGGTAAAGAAAAACACTTTTAGAAGACAGATCTTAAAGCCTCCTGATCAAACATTTGTTATCAGTAATAAGGACTACAGGGCAAATAGGATTATAATAATCTGCACAAGTGGAGATGCTAATCTGCTTAGGAAAAGGATGGCTAAATCGCAGCAACTTTTTGCCATTCTCCTGCATCCATACCATCTAGATTCCCAAAACACTTCCTGCATTGAAAACAACAGAAGAGAGACACAGCAAAGTTTAGTGTATTTCTTCAGGGTTATCCCACATGCCAATGGCAGACCTAGAAAGAAGCTAGCCTTCTCCCCTAGCCCTGAACCTTAGGCAGGAATCCACGGTAAACCTCCAACTCTAGGCAAGGTAAGCCCACACTGATCGTGATGAACAAACTAGACCGGTTGCTTCTTGGCTCTGAGAACACACATATAGCAAGCCATCTGTACTCACCTCTAGTGTTTGCATGAGGTTTGGTTTAACAGCATCTTTCATCAAGACAGCTAGAGCACCAGTCACTCCCTAAAAGAAAAAAAAGCGATCAGTTTCCAGATGTACTGAGACTTTGAGACAGTTCCTACAGAGTGTCAAGGCTCTGCCTTTGTCCTCGTGAGCTTTCAGGACCAGAACCAGCAGTTGCTCCAGATATAACTAACCCTAGCGAGGCAGAATACGGCCTTTACATCCTTGTAAAATAATCTGTGATTTCTGCTGGGTGCAGCCTCTTGGTTGGGACCTTGCTTGGCCATCACTTTGTAGTGAAGGCATAAAGAAAAATTGCTGTTTCAGTGCTATAGCAAGGTTAGTAAACAGCAGTAAGAGAGTAACGTATGGTTTACTACAGACCATTCAGTGGCACAGCGCAGGGAATTTTTCAGGACAGTTGTTATACATTTTCAAATACTGGACCACACTCATCACCCTGATATCTCAACTGTAGCATTACTGTCTTTCTTTTGCAGTATCTAATCATATTAAGGAGTTTAAAGTTACGCATATGTCAATGTTCTTGGGTTTTGCAGGTAGATTTGTCTTGGACTTTTTGCCTTCCTCATTTCAGCAACTAGGCTCTACATACTGGCCTTAAAAATTTCATAACAAGCTGCTACATCCTGGCTAAGTGTCTTGCGCAGAAACAACTTTTAAAGTGAACCTCTGTGCTAGTGAGCAAGACTAGGCTGACATCGTGAAAGGCAAACACCGGAGCCCATGTTTCCTCTGAGGTGCAGCAATATACCCTGCTGCAATTCTGCTTCCTGCAAAGTGAAAGGTTGTGATTTTATCCACCTGTGCTTTGGGAAGAGAAAATGAGGGTTTAGTCATTCTTGTGACTGACATAGTCCAGTACAAATCAAACTGGCTGTTAGCCAGCACTTGCAAAAGTAACTAGAATTGCTATCACCGGTACTGAGCCAAACGTTCACAGCAGTTATGAAAACCTTGAACCATGATGTCTTTTTCTTCACTTTGAAATTCAATTGGATTGCAGCACTCAATTATACAAAAGATTTTTTTTTTTTTAAGACATTCAGTGCTCTGTTTCATTAGTTTCAATCTTGCCACATGAAAGCTTATTTAACATTTAAGGGATAAGCTTTAAATTTCAGTCGTCTCCAGAATAATGAAAACTACAGAGCGGGATTTCCGTGATGAAATTTCAGGTCTGTGTCACTCAGTGGCACTTGAATACATCCCATCTTTCAAAACCTGTAGTCAGGTTTTGATTTCACATTTCTTCCCAGTTCCTTTGCACTTCCTGGTAGCACACCCATGACACTGGTTATATCACAGTAGAAGGACCCAGACATCTTATTGTGCCAGTCTGACCTCTGCAACCACCACGTTTCTGCCTGCATGAGGAGTATGTAACATAGTCCTAACGATGCAAGCCAATGGCCACCATCAGCTCAAACATATAACATATAACACAACCAGTGGGATTTGGCCTAAACCACGACAGATTCAACAGAACCTGCTGGACAGCAGGACAGCTGGACACCCTTCATTCCATAGTTGCAATGGAAAAAATTAAATATAATTAGATTAAAAAAATTAAGAAGGGAAAAAAAGTCTTGAGATGAAAGACTTCTATCAGCTGGACTCTACATAAAACTCAAAGCGACTCCCTGCCAAGCACCGTCTGCCTCAACTGCTGATGGGCAGCAGGAGAAACTCCCATTTCCCGCAACAGGGGTTAACTCAGGCACTTAAGGTTAAACTGGCAGCACGATAGCAGTAGGAATTAAAATCTCAAAGCTGCCTACAGAACTTTGGCACATGCTCTCCCTCATTGCCAACAAATGTCTCATATAAGGACATCTACAGATAAGGGCTAGGCTGGGAACCATTTTTCCTGCAAGGCCAGAGTCAGGCCATATTGCTAATCTACTGCTTCTTAGGTTTATCCTGGGAGGAAGTAAAATAAAGAAAAAAAACCCCAGCAAGAGCCAGATAAGCCTTAGTGCCGAGTTCCACCTTGCTGGAAACACAGGTCAGGATACCCTCCCTGTGGATTCTTCTATCCCACTGGAAAGGTTCATTCAGAAAATGCAAGACAAACCTCATTAACACCACATCATGTGAATTTATAATACTCGTCTTTTGCAAAGCAGGCTGTGAAAAATCTAATATACAGGACAGCAATAAGCACCAATATCACAGAATCATAGAACTGTTGAGGTTGGAAGGGACCTTAAAGATCATCAAGTCCAACCATTAACCTAACCTGACAAAAACCACTTCTAAACTGTATCCCCAAGTACCATGTCTCTGCTTTTTTTAAACATCTCCAGGGATGGCAAATCCACCACCTCCCTGGGCAGCCTATTTCAATGTTTGATAACCCTTTCAGTGAAAGGGTTTTTCCTAATATCCAATCTAAACCTTGCCTGGCAAAACTTGAACCCCTTTCCCCTCATCCTATCACCTGTCACTAGGAAGAAGAGGTCAGCCTCCACCTCTCTACAGCCTCCTTTCAGGTAGTTGTAGAGAGTGATAAGGTCTCCCCTCAGCCTCCTCTTCTCCAGGCTAAACAACCTCAGTTCCCTCAGTTGTTCCTCATAAGACTTGTCCCCCAGACCCCTCACCAGCTTCGTTGCCCTTCTCTGGACATGCTCCAGCACCTCAATGTCTGTCTTGTAGTGTCTGTCTTGTACCATATCTCTATTGACTAGTGCCAACAGTCCTGAGCCTGTTCTGTCTTGAGGCCAAGTAGCAGGGCACAATTCACATACAGGGCTCAATTCCCCTTTGCTTCTCCACAAAAGGTTGCCATCTTCAAAGCATTTATTGGAAAAATTGTTTGGGGCACAGGCTATTCTCCTGAAGCCACACTGAAGCATTGTTTGGGAAAGTGCTATCTAACATACACCCCAAACATGTCAAGAACTGTCCTAATAAACATTGTATGGATAGCTGCAAGACAGTGCTGCAGCTTGCAACTGCTGCTTAGGACTGCTTTACATACTGTTAATAGACATCACCAGAGCTACCACATTCAGCATTTTATGCAGTGGATATAGCGGATTTGTGTCCCTCGCCAAAGGCTGTCTCATGGAGACTTCGCAATTTTTGCAAAGGGTTTGGCTTTTATAGCATTCACAGTCTCGCAGAATAAGGTATTTCATTCAAGAATTAAATTTGCATGCAGCTTTGTTCCTGCTCAATATTTTCCTCACCCCAGGGAGCCTGAGAAACAGGATGGCCAGCGGGATGCATTTTGAGTTCTTCCGATTTGTAAATACGCTTTTTATCTAGAAGCCACCATTTATTTCCCCATTAATTCCTATGGTGCTAGCTTCAACTTGACACACAGCACATCACACAGAACAATTTGTCCCTCCCCAGGTCATACGCACACACACGCTCTCTGGGTAAGGTGTTAGCCACACTGAAGTAAAAAACCTTCGTTAACTCCAGGGCCTAAGATTTCATCTTTAATCTTCTGTATGCTAAGGTCTTTTCTGTACAGAACTGTCTCTATGCTTTTCAATCCAAGGACTTTCAGAAGTAATAGGCAAAAGTTGGCATTTAAGAAGTGAATGAATGTCTTACAAGGTCATCTGCTGTAACTGGTTCTCCTCTCTTGCTGGAAGCTACTACCATTCTGCCCAGTCGCTTTTTCATATCATCCAACCCATCAGAGAGTGCTAGAACTGCCATGATTTCACTGCTCACCGTGATGTCAAACTGAGCCTGCAAGAGATGAATAAAGAACGTGAACTCATCAAGATTCCCTAGCAGCAAACCTTACCTCTGTTAAATTCTTAAAACAAGGCCGATCGTCACCATCATAACAACAACAACAAAATACAGACATACAAATATAAAAGAAATCCAAAGCATTACTCTCTGAACATACTTCATTTAATTTGGCCATTTAAAACTGGATTTTTTTCTGCAAAGTTAAGTAAAAACTACTTATTCCACTGCTATTACATGACTCTCTCCCGGCACATACATTAGTGATTCATGTAAGAACACTCAACACTAACTAATTGTATTTTTGAAGACTAAGCTTACTAACTCATCTGACTAAACAGTACAGTAAATGACCAAAAAAATAAAACAAAATCAGATTCTATGGGAAATGAAGGGCAGAATTCATCTGACGTAACACAGACACCTGCATTGAAGCTATGCACCCTAGGGACATTTCAAGTCATTTTCTGAGCACAATTCATTTGAAGTATTAATTTGACAGTTACTTAAGGGATGAGAGGAGTCACAGCCCACATTGCCTATTTTACTCATTGATTATATAATAAATACAGACAACAAGCTCAGACACCATGTCTAGTTTTGGCCAGATACATCCCACCCAAAGCATCTGCATTGGTGAAGATGAGCCATTGCCACGCGTCATATTTACAGATGGCATTTGTGTACCACTGTTATTATGCCACAATCATCCCAGTCTGGGAAGTCAACATTCAGGAAAGAACAGGGAAGGAGGGAACAGACATAAAACTAAACACTACACTGGTAGCAAATTTCACTGCTTGGTTGAAGGAACTTTCTGCTTTCTCTTTAACAAGGTCCTGGTAAAAGATGGAAATATCTGGAGTTACAGAAACTTGCTTGAGGACCACATTTTTCAAAGTACTTTTTAAAACATGCAAGAAAAGGGAACAATTACCGTTCGTGAGAAGCCTTTTTCTGTTGGAGACTGTCCAATAGTGATTTTCCTAAGGAACCTGTCATTTGTATCCAGTACTGCAAGGAACGCAGAGAGAGAAGTCACGTTGCAAGTCGTAAGTCACATCTATGCCCTATTACAAACACTCAGCTAGATCACCTACGAAGAGCAGATGGCAGTTTGAGATACCATCATCTCCTAAAGAATGACAAGCTACTCAATGTGATTGTTCCCCAAAACTGAGCTGCAACAAAGTTAAGATGCCCAGTCACATGCAGACCCTGCACTGCATCCAGAGGGAGCTACCTCCTTTTGTGTGTGTTAACCACAAGTCCAAAGCCTCCCTGAAAAGCAGAGCTGCTAGTATTATTCCAATTGCTTTTTCACAATCATTAGTCGATGCGAAATTAGGAAATTATTACAGCCAAAAAAAAAAAAAAATTATCATTTTATAGGTTATGTGATGAAATGGTCAGATTCTACCATTTGGTGAGAGTAGTTTCACACAGCCCCATTAACTCAAATTACCTTGGAAACACAAACTATCAAATACTGGCTTAAATTTGTTGTTTCTTACTATCTGCTTGAAAAATTCTAAGTATTTTAAAAGTATTTCCCATGAGGCAGACTACTTTAGCCCCATTACAGGTTATGAAGCAAATTTTGGAGAATTCATTTCACACTGTATTTTAATAAAAAGAAGAAAAAGTAATACTCTTGGGGTCTGAATCAGAAAAAAGGTCTTTATTTGAAATGTTTTTTTTTGCTAGCGAAGTATTAAATCTGCCAGACCAGAGATTGATCTTACCTTCAGATATCTTTAAAAACCTTTTAAAAATACAGACTTTATTTGCTGTCAGTCCCCAACAGAGCAAGTGGGCAGTTTAAAACTGAGTTTAATCCCAGAGCAGAACCCTCTCCTTGCTCACAGAACTTTCTCAGTCAGGTAAGACTGGCTGCAGTTGCCAAACGCAGTTCTCTCAGTGACTGACAAGTTCAGGAACACAAACTTGCACCAATTACTGAAGTCTTAATCTTTGTGAATTCTGAGCAGATTCAAGGCCCTGCGTCTAACCTTTTAGAAATGGGATCCCAGCTGCAGGCATCTATTGCACCAAACACTCAGAAGGAGAGGCCAGCCCTGCCCTCTTTCCCATTTTCCCAGGAAACAGTTCCTGCTGCACTTGCAAGCCTCTTTGACATATTTTGTTTCTTAATAATTCTTTCATTTAATGGCTCTTGTACCTCTTTGCCATGTTATGGTGCCTGGGTCAATGTCCAATCTCACAAATAAGTTTACTTCTTCCTTTGTCAAAGCCGTAGGATCAGTTTTGTTAATGCCCAATTTCTATGGGAGGAAAGGAAAAATAAAAGAAAAAAGGTATAATGAAAAGATTCACAGAAATGAACCTCTCACTAGAACAATGAGCCTCCGGCGGCACCATCTGCATATTCACAAATAAAAAGGGATTGCTTTTTCGGTTCCCCTTCTAGACCCCACAACAATGAAGATGATCCATTATCAGTGTGCACTCGGAAGCAGAGCTTGCTGCTGGCCAGCTAGTAAAGGGCAAGGCAGACAACACAGCTCATTAGGGCAGGTTGTCACCAGGCTTTGTGCAAGGTATCTACAGAAAGAGTGAGAGAAGAAGGTCTGCAGCTTCTTACACGCCTTGTTCTAATCATTAGTCTCACATGCTTACATCCATTTCTCATTAGTTTGCCTAGGGTCACTGCACACAGCCATACGTATTTAAAGGCACTGTTTTCAGCATGCTGGTTAAGCAGCACAAAGGAGGAATTAAACAATTCAGTCACAAGGCTGTCAGCATCCCAGAAAGCCGATCCTGAACATACTGAGAGGATGGGCAGTTTGCCAAGTTGCTTAATTGAGAGAAGAATTATCTCAAGAAGCCTGATACAAGCGTAAGCTCAGGAATGAGGAAAACGATTGAGTTGATTTATGAACGAGCAAGCTTTTTTTAATTAACTAGACAGCTAAGTCATATTTTTCTCCAGAAGGACAGCAGGGAAGAAGAAAGTCTGTTTTCTTCATCTTCAAGCACATCATTTAGAAAAATAAATACATAAATAAAAAATAAAAATAAAGAAGATACTCTTTCTGGAATATTAGCATGCCATTCACATCTCAACATTTAATAACCAGAAGCGTGATTAGGGTAGAGTTCCCTCAACAGTCCATCAGGAACACCAAGCAATATGACATAACTTCTTTGCTCAGTAGTGGAAGCAAACCACGCACTTTCTAATGGTTGAGACATTATAGACAATTAATAAAGAAGAGTTTTTCCTAAGTAGTAGTAGTAGTCTGACTATTGTTGACTATTGTTTCTGACCTCCAAATGGGCAACTGATCCAGTGTGAATATTGTACAAACAGGTTTGTACTTTGAATGAGCTTAGCAGGCCCCAGGCTGTCCTGGCCAGAAGGTCCAAGCCCAGTGCAAAACTATTCCTCTGTTAATCCTCATTTTTACAGTGGCCAGGGACACATACTAGTTCATGTTAATTTCTGAAGATCAGAGGAGCAGTGGTCTGCTCAGGGACTGCCAGTCAATGATAGGGTTACTCGTTTAACTGGAAATTCTTTTTTGGGGAGAGGAAGAGTGGGCAGCATAGGGGATGGGTATTTTTTTCCATTTTTCCCTGTTTGCTCAATTTGGATAAGACAAAAAATTCTCTATGTTCTCTTTTTGCTGAATCTTACAAATTGCCTTTTTTTGTGCTGCATTATCTATATAGCTGTCATATGGGAACTATTCATCTCTAGCTGTAACTGGGTGTAAGGTACAGAGAGCGATTCTGGTCCCTTCTTAAACTGCACTAAGGACACTGAATTGACATTATTAATAAAGGGCACTAATTCCTTTGCCTCTTTCCACTGGGTTACTCATACAGCATATGATAAAGAGAGTTACATCAATGATTCTTCCCCTTGAGGCTGCATCTCACTGTTTTCTGCACCGTATGAAGGGCTACCACACTTCTGCACAATTTATGTAAAAAATAAATGCCAGCAGAATGACCTACAGGACAACAGGAGGGTTTCTATAACCTAGCTCTGCCTACATAAAGCATGCATAAGTGGAACAGAACTGGAAACTGATGCGAAACCAGTGAACTTACCTGTAATCTTCGGATCTGAATGTCTGAGAACTTCCTAACACCATTGACAGAAGGCACCAAACGGTTGTAGAGGGCCTTGCAGAACGAAACAGGTAGGTAGTTAGCACTGCTGGCACACCCAAAACATCTTGGCCAAAGTGGGCTGGGCCCAAACACATCATAAGAAAGGATCATACCTGGTCAGTCTGAGTTAGCTCATGGAATATACGTGCGTCGACAGCAGCAGCGACCAGGTTGTTGGCTGCAGTGATAGCATGGATGTCACCAGTGAGGTGAAGGTTAAACTAGAGGACATAAAACATATCAGTTACCTCATCCTGCTGCAATTTTAATTTCCTTCAATTCATTGTAGACAGATGGAAAGAGAAGTATTAATAGCAATGTTAAAGTGGGTGAGGGTGGAGGGGGAGAGATTGCTCAGTGCAGTATGTGGAAGAGAGGAAAGAATTTCTCTAAAACAGAAAAATGCCTCCCCCACATTTATGTCATTTTACAAACTTCCAGAATGAAGCTTCCAAATTAAAGTTTTTTTTTTTCATGAGAACGGTTCTCACAGGCTCCTTGACTCCTGAGAAGACCACAGTATGGCACATCTGCATTGCTCCTCCTTCACTTTCTGACCCACTCATTCTTTGCACAAGAGGTTTCACACGTACTTTAGCCAAAGCTGCTGCTGCTCCCACAAAGATATCTGAGCTAAATTGAAACTAGCAACCTTGTATAGTGCTAGCAGTAGAGCTGTGGTTGCACAGAGCTCTGCATAAGCTAACCACTCAAACACAGAGTATCGTAGGCAGAACTTGTAGACCATGTACTACACAGTGACACTGCTAGTAGTTTTCTTGGTTCTATCTCATTAGAAGACAGTTTGAGTGGGCTTGTCTACATGAGTTATCTGGCTGCACTGTAGCTATACTGACAGAAAACTTGGGATATATAGCTTACATGACAAACTTGCATTATGGCAGGGGAGTAAAAGGTGTGGTTAAAACAATCCTTTTCCTCCATAGCAGAGCAGCAAACGAGGAAGATGAAAAAGGGACATTAGAAAACATGGTATGACAGAAGACCTTATGGTAACACTTCATTGGAGCCTTGCTACTGTGGTCTTAAAAAATGGATAGCTAAAAGCAGAATGGAGCTAGTCACATACTGATTGTAACTCCTAATTAGTAAATGCTAATTGTTGACTCATTCTACATAAATGCAACAAGAAGCAACTATTACCACCTTGGTTCTGCAGTACAAACTCAGAAGTTTTTCAGTGGCTAATCTTTTCCTAGGATGAAAGCTTCATGCAGAAATATCCAATGATGTATTAAGGTCATTACTGCAACTAGTGACTCCAGATACTTCAATTTTATGAGACATGCATTGATTAAAACATCCCTAACAAAACTATGTGTATTTATACCACGTGGGTCATACTTAAAGTCCTTCCAGCCAGTTTGGTTCCAAGAGTGGTGCTGTTTCCCACCGCTGCACACAGTTAAGTATTTTGGCTCATCTTATTAACTCCCAAACAGGATGAGATTATTTTTCCTGTCACATCTATCATTCACACATGTTCTTGGCACCTGACTAAATCAATATTCTGCCTCCTTAACATTTTTATCTTCTATGGACTTGCTGCATCAATTGGAATGAACAGCCCTTTTGATCATTTCTCCTTTTCTTCCTAGAATTGCCCTGTGTCAATCTATAGTGCACAAAACAAAGGTAGAATTATACAGGCAATTACTTTGAGAGTTGAAAGAAGCACGACAGCACGTGCTACACGTGCCTTTCAATTCCCTACCCCCAGACACAGGATTTTACTTGTTGCCAAGTCATGTCAGAAATATGCTGCAGTGCCAGCCCCCCACAGGCTGAGGTCTTGGCATTACTGATTCCCAACTTCCCTTTTCCCACTTCACGTTAGTAATCTAAAACACAAGTACACCAAAATAGCTCACAGAAACAGTCGGTGACCACTGCTGCTGACAGAACTATTTAATATACTTCCAAAACTTAAGTCATTATCATCTTCATTTCAGTGCCAGGAAAAAGATGCACAGTATGTACTTCGCTGAGTGTATGCTGCAATTCAAAGAAGGGGAGGGAACAGAAGAACTGGGAATTCCAAGTTCTAGGAAGTTCCCTGACCATGCAATTACTCTTCTGAAATAAGCAAAGATTTTTTTTTTTTTTTTTTTAAAAAAAAAAGCTTTGCTGAAATCAAGCATCCAGTTCCTGGGAGTGCTACACCGGGCCATAAACAAAAAAGATTTCATAAGTTGTCTGAACACAGTATCTCTTAAAGGTCTGTGAGCTATATGTGCAATAAAGCTTTGTATAAAGATTTACCTCTTCCATGGGGATAACTTGACAATAGCCACCACCTGCAGCTCCACCTACAGAGAGACAATAGTAAAATCATGCAAATAGAAGTCTCTAACCCAGACTGGTATTACCTGTGTTTGCTTAATGGCTTTAAGAAGGCAGCTACTGCCGAGCAGCTTAGTTTAAATCCCACCACAACACTTGAAGACAACACTGAAAAACTTAACCCAAGGTTTTTTGTTCTTATAAGAAATGCAATTGTAACTGGTAATTATGTAAAACTACAATGCAGTAGAATAAAATCTCTGAGTGCCATCTTTCCCCATTTGTCCAGCTACAAGCAACAGAACAGCTCATACCTTTTATACCAAAGGTTGGCCCCTGAGAAGGCTGCCGAACACAGGCAAAGACATTCTGGTGAAGGTGTGCTCCTAAGGCTTGAACAAGACCAACAGTAGTGGTGCTTTTCCCCTCTCCCAGGGGAGTAGGAGTTATCCTGCAGTGAAAAAGCAGAACAGACAAAATCAAACCCTTGTAATAGGCGAGACTCAAAACACTGGGATAAAACAGTCACCCAGTGAATGAAGTTAATGCCAGTTCAAACTCTGGATTGGCCCAGACTTCAGCTAGTCTTCATCAGTTTGAAACTGGAATGAGTTTGGCAAATTATCACATAACTGCCAAAGACTCTCCTCTGAAAAAACTTGCTAGTTACTGTTGAAGGCAGGCTACTGGACTAGAAGACTATCATCGAGTCTGCCCTTCATAACCCTGACCTGCAGAGCAAAACAATTCATCTCAGGAAAGAAGTGTTAAACTACACTCCCACAATTTGCCACAAGAGATAAATGCATTTCCCAAACCACTAGATTTTCACAGTGTGATTTACTAAAACCCAAAGCATCCCGTTTAGTCCGAAAGTACCAAAAGACAATACAATGACAAGCCAGGCTAATAAAATTTCTTTTCACCTGGAGACCATGTAAGTGATGCTTCACTTAAGGAAGTACTTACCCAGTAACAACAACATATTTGCCATCTGGCTGGTTCTTCAGCCGTTTCAGAGCTGACAGATGAACCTTGGCTTTAGTTTGGCCATAGAGCTCCACCTCATCAGGGAGTAGGCCAACTTCTTTTGCAACTTGTTCAATGGGCTTGGGTATACAAGACTGCGATATTTCAATATCGCTTAAAGAAAGAGAGCAAAGTCAATTTGTAAGTCAAAGATTTTTCACAAATTCTCTGCTTCTGGATAGTATGAACTACAAACAGCCAACCTATGTTTTAAATATTTTAACCCCTTCTAGTTAAATGAATCAATCCCACCAATACTGACTATACTAGAATAGACACATCCTCAGAGTTTACTTTTTGAAAAAACAAACAAACAAACCAACCAACACAGAAAAAAAAAACAATAAAAAACCCAAATGACGCCTCCCACCTCCAACCAAGAATGCCTTTTTGTAGGCAATGTGTTATGCTCCCTTATGGGGACTTGACACCCAACAACTGCTACTTCAAGATGCTAGGTTTTTGCCATGTCAGACTGAAAATTATCCAAAATACAAGTATATTTCTATTTGCTGATTCAGCAACTATCTAGCTGGCCTAAAGAGTCTGTGGAAGTCTATGTTTACACCTTAATATTATCAGGATGACCCAAACCTATATGCCACAGCACCACTGCAGGTTAGCTCTGCTCCCTTAGGAAGACCTCACAGTGCTTTCTCTCTCTTTCTCTCCAAACTTCAATGCCAGCTACAGTCTACATACATGTATGCTCCGTATTATGCAAAGCTTGGGAACAGAAGTGAACACTATACTGCATGAATACTGCCGGTGGCTTCATTTGAAAGCATTACCTTGGAACAGGCATCTTTAGGGTAAGCTGGTTATATTGGATGTTCCATTTTCCAGGCTGAAACTTCTCCAGAAAACGCTGCGCGCTCTCCACTGTGCTCTAAATGAGGATGAGAATGCATTATAGCAACCACCAGTGCATGAACTGTGCTGGTTAACAAAGAAACTCAGAAAGCTTTTCCCCTCTCATCTGTCTCAGTTTGGGACTAACATAAAGTGCTTTCATTAAAGCATTTGCTAACAATCCAGAATAAGATTCTGCTCATAGTTTTCTTAAAAAGAAAAAAAACCACCACATCTATCTATCCATCTACGTATCTGTCTTCTAGTGTATTGGATTTTTTGGGTTGTTCTGTGCCACTAGGGTTCCTTAAGCAAAGCAAGAAACAGAGGGAGCTGGCTTATACTGCTACCGTCTTCCTTTTTATCAGATCACCCTATGGATAGTGTTAGATTACAGCCAGAGCATGGCAAGACAAGCCCAATCCTCACTGTTTTGAGAGACCACACTTAAAAAAAACACAAAAACAAACCCCCAAATAAACCCCAACCAGAAAAAAACCTCTGTCCTAACATTTCCTTAAGGCCCATCTTTTTCCTTTGTGAACTGAATCCAAATTGTTTGGACTAGAAGTTGGAAATCCTAACTAGACCTCTGTAAGAGCAATAAGGAAGCACCAGTTGCTTTGGCAGTGTGCTGATGGTCAACAGCAACATACCACAAAGGCAAACATAAAGGAGACGATCAGTAGTCTTACAGTCTGCCCACATACCTGCATTAACATGGCCACAGTCATAGGCCCAACGCCACCAGGAACTGGGGTGATGTAGGAAGCTTTTTCCTTTGCTGTACTGTACGCCACATCTCCTACAACTCTTTTTCCACTGGCCTTTGTGCTGTCTGGGGATTTAAGAAAAAAGTAAGTTACATATCACATTTCACCAAAACAATAGAGGAGGCAGCACTGACTGAAGCTGAAGTCTTTTCTTCTGTTGCAGTAAACAAAACAGAAGCCGAGTACCCAGGAAGCTGTAAAGAAAGATAAAAAGCTAAAACAAAATCACAAGATGAAGCTGTTTCCATCATACTTCACTCAGAGTGTCAACAGCTGATGCAATGTATCTTCCCATCAAGTGCCATTTATCCTCAGCCAGATAGATCTCCCTTTCCTTGAGGATACAAGTATTTTCTCAGTGGCACATGGCCCACAGGGCAGTCTGAAGATGACTCTAAAATAAATGCAGGGGGACCAAAGCACAGACCAAGTCTTATATCTGTGCAATAATAAAACACTAATGGGACATACAACAGAGATATCACCTGAACCATCCTCTCAAAGCTCCTACTGTATTGCTATGAAGGATTAGTAGAGTTTCTAATTTGAAGGAGACATGGTGTAGAAGTGAGAGAAGAAACATGGTTGACTTGTTCCAAAAACTCAGGCTTACATTTACTTTGTTCCATTTTGGAGGAAATCTAGGCCTTACTACTGAACAAAATCACCTGACTTTACAGAAACTGAAGACAGAATGTGCTAAGCTTTTCAATTATTCATTGCCATTCTAACGAAAGACCGGTAAATACTGCAGTTCACAGAGATCAAAGTCTTGTCAAAACAAACCTCACAGGTGGCTTAACAGAGCTCCACTAGAATTTTTTGCCTTTCTCTCTGGCAAAAAAATTGCTATATCCTACTGCATGACATGACCTGACAATTCAGAAGCAGATATAACACTTTTTTCCAGTGGTGACCTTTAAGCTTACCCACAGAGAGAGAAAGACAAAATGCATTAGTAAACTAGCACAGTCATCTAAGGAACTTGCTGATTATAGACAGAGCATACCAAAAAAGGTAAATTTAAGTTTCTTCTGGAGTGGCAGATCCTCGTTTCAGGTATGAGGACTACAGGTAACTTTTAAGCAGTGTGAAAACCCCTGAAGATAGATTTTAATGTTGTTACATTGAAACATTGTATTGGATACAGTAAGTGTATGTTTGCACAGAACAAAATTAATAACTTTAACATACATTTGGCAAGGGGGAGGAGCGGCAGAGAAACCAAACTCCCAAACACCTGATTATGGTAAAACCAAAGAGGGAACAAAAGCAGCTTCTGCCAACACTAATTTTTAGCTGCATTGTTACTGACAATTAGCAGCTTGGACATTTTGCTGCATTTGTGTTTTAAGCAACACTTTGTTTCCCTAAAGTTCAAAGCTTGAACATCACAGCTGTTAAACAGTGTTTCTACATCTTCTGTCAGCTTTGCTGCCTGAACTGCAGACCAATCTGGCCTTCCAGCCTAGAGACCAGTTTAATTAAGGTTGCAAAAGACAAATAACATTATCATATTTTCTTCCAAGGAAGCCAAGCAGGCTTACCAGCCACCCTGGCCAGGAAGACTCCAGGCCCAAGAATGAAGAAAACAAGCAATGAATTAGGCACTCCAAAGACAAACAACCTAAGCTGTTACACAGACACAGTGATGAGCATGAGCCAAACAAAGCCCCAGTCCCTGCCTCTGCATCTGCACCTCACGCCAAGCACTGCTGAGCACAACCTGGGAGCTATTCAATACCTTTAAAACACTCTTTTGAAGGAAAGCTCACATATAACACTTTCTGCCTCTCCCCATAATCTCACCTTCTCAACATTCCTCATCACACTCTTAAAAAAAACCCAAACTAGTTACAGAGTATCACTGACACTATAACCATTGTCAATGCCTGTGTCTTCTTTGATCCAGTAGGTTCTCTAGCCCACTAGAACGCATGAGAGAGAGCATCCAAGGACTTTGAGATCAAAGAAGTGAAGAACATGCCTACACATATGGAATGAAAAAGTATGATGATCTCCATCTATTTCCAGGGACAGCTGCGTGAGAGACAGTCTGACTGCAGCTTCTGGCCTGGAGCTAATTCACAAACGCTGGGATTATCCACATGGCTTCCAAGCAAACTTGTGCCAATGTACATCCAACTGTAACAAGTTTCTGGTGGATATATGACTGCAAGCAGACAAGACCATATACGACCCTCATCTATAAAACATGAGGCCACCTGCTTGCAGTCTGCTTCTTCTCTGGACACCACTGAGAAAGGTGTTTCATGAGGGATCCAACACAATCTGATCTTATAGCCCTGTGATGCCAGCTTGATTCCCAGTACACGAAGATATAAACAGAGCATCTAGTCAAGGCTTCCTACATCCTTCTAGCTCCTCTGGTGTTTGAAGAGCATGGCACCAAGATCCACAGAGGCTGATCTTCCTTTGCTGCTCTCATATCCCACTGTTCAAGGTGCCCTGTTGGCTAGGGCTGCAAAATCCCAGAGCAGAGGACACTGAAGAGGGTTGCTTTCTCCATCAGGACTCACAGAGGCACACTCCAGAGACTATGCCATCTCTGGGAATATCCTCTGGCTGCACTGCTCTCCCTTCCTGTAGCAGAACAATTTCTACAGGCCTGGAATAAGGCACTCAGAATATTTGCTGGACTAGCCCTCCAACTGCAGCAGTGGGGAGAGAAAGACAAATACAATCCAGTTTGGAAAGGGAATAAGACACACTTGTCTGCTCTAATAGAGGTTTCAGGAGATCCTTTCTTCCCCTCTCTTTACCTGGAGACCTGGAAGAAATTCTGTTCAGCTGTAGTACACATGGGCAAAAGCCAGATGTGTCTAAACTGTCTGTCCTAGTCTCCAAACTGGCAGCCTTGGGAGTATACAGGCCACTCTCCATTCAAAAGCACAACAGCTACATTTGCATGGTGCTATGTGGCTATAACTTACCTCCAACTTGGCAAGTCTACATGAACTTAATGTACTGATTTGTCACATCATACTGGAATTTGCCTGTAGAGGACACCCCGACTTGGAAAGTATAGGCATATCCAGAGATTGCCATGTCCTCCAGCTGCAGCTCACATCTACACCTAGGCGGCACCCAGCTGGGTGCACTTACAGCTATGGTAAGATGTATGGCCATGGTGCTACTTCTCCCCCTGCCACATTCAAAGCACCATCACAGCTAGCAGCAACATTCTGTATGTACAGTGATGTAGCTGGAGAAGCTGTCAAACTAGCTGCTGTTCTTTCTGTAGCATTGCAATTCCCACAGTTCTGGCACTGACTTCCCAAAAGATTCATCTGAAAACTTTTTCGCAACCTATCAGAAGGGAAGAGGCAGGAAAACTCAGCAGCTTCAGAAAACCACAGAAAACAAGTCTATGGCATCCATCATTCTGAAATCTGGTGATTTCCATGGTACTCTATCAAGCCCTGATTACTGAGTTTCATGATGCCAGTAACGGTATTGCCATGCAACACTGACTAGGCTGAGGGTACAAGAAGCTCAGATTTCGGTGCACTGCCCAAGGCAGACTAATGGCAAACAAACAGGGATGTGTCCTCAGAGATGCAGTTCATGTCAAGCCTGAAAAAGAAGTCATACCATCATATGTCAGAAACACAATGGCAGCTTTATTTGCAACATGTTAGTGGGCGACACTCCAAGTCATTCTGCTTCATGAAAATCAGCAGTGACCCTGTGGGTTTTGGCAAATTGCCTAAGTTTGGGTAGCTTGGCACACATACATGAAGCAATAAACAGCAACAGTAAATGACTTTTTAATTTTAATTACACAGAGGACTAATGTTTTTAAATGCAACTCAGTGTCATCTTTGAGGAACAAGACCGCTGAACAGAAATTTCTTTACATTCCATTAAATAATGGCAACAAAATGACTGATTAATTATGAAAACTACCTTTTAAAAGCCTTGTGGGTGTAGTACAGAGATACTTGGATGGTGACTAATTTTCCGTATCATTCAATATCTGTAATTTGGATTTAAAATGAGATGAAAACAGAAATTGCCAGACTGTCTGTTGTTCCTTTATAAGGAACGAGTAGCTAAGTGAAACCCTACCCTAAAATCCATTATGTTCAAGCACTTTATTCTATGCCAGAACCACTGTCACCAACACTCTTGCAGAAGATGCTTTGTTTCAAGACAACAGCCATTCAAGCCTAAGAAGTTAATGTTGTGATTCAACAAATCCACAGCTACTTTAAGAGACTGCTTGCCATTTATGCATTTCAAACAGAACAGCTTAATCAGATCTAACTGCAAAGTAATGACAGCAAAGCTGCACACTCCCAAGTGACAACAGCAGCAAGACCTCACTATGTAGTTGCGGCAAATTACAAGGATATTCTGTTGGAACATTTCCTAGGCCTTCTCTTTTCTCTACTGATCATCAGCCTCATTGAAGGCAGAAACAAAACTGCCACTGATCTGCTTTAGGACAGTACTTCAGACCAACCCTTTTTTATTCTGGCATCTTCAGAGGTTGCCATCATTACCTAAGATAGACTTAAAAGAGAAAGAAGCCTGCACTGACTAGAAACACCAAGGAAACAGTATCCATGTACTTACTTAGCAACTGCATTTATATACAAATAAACACATCCCCACTCTTTATACATTACCCACGCACCTGGCACATGGTTAATTCCACAGTCTATTACGATTGCACCAGGTTTGATCCATTCACCTTTTACCATTTCAGCTTTACCAGCGGCAACCACCAGGATATCAGCTTTACCAACCTATAAAAAAAGCCAAATAAAACAACTCTGTATTACACCAGCAGTGGAAAAAACGCAGAGCTGCTTCAGCAGCAACTTAGATCAGCTTCAATCGCAGTGAAACTGTGAGCTCACCCACTGCCATTGGAGGGATGGAAGGGCATCATCAGCAGTTAAAGGTAGCTAGCAGTTCCTTGGCAAGCAAAAATTCCTGCAGCCAGAAATTATGGCCTATTTTCACACTCCTACCCTAAACTGTTGCTAGTCAACACTTCACAACCTCCTTTGAACTCCTCCATGATTCCCAAGTGGATCACACAGACTACTTTTAGATAAAATTAAAGCCTTCTGCATATTCTTATCTTCCTCCCTTCAAATATCCCTGCATATTCAGCTGCTCTTTTCAATGCTAGAAATATACCCAGCACTCATCGGACAGCAGCCAAGAACAACCCCTGCACAGAACTCTAAGCTGCACTTCACTTATAGCAGCACTGCTTTGTAGTTTTTAAGTCCAGGAGTGTGCAACATACAACTCCAGGGAAAACTGATTGTAATTCAGCACTAATATTTGTTCAGACAGTGCTCAGTAAATTTGACAGATCTGGTCACAAAGCTGGTGCTAGAGACTCTGACTGAAGTATGTTGTCAGTTCTTGCACCGCTTCACTCATGTTTGGTTAGGAAGCTGCTATCCCTTGAAATATTTTTCTTTTAATCTTCAAGGGAGATAAACTATTTTTAAGATTTCACTAAGAATTAGCACTTCAATTGTTAATCAAACTAATGACAGTCTTATCGAACAGCAACTTAACAGTATGAAGCACTGCAGTGTTTCTGATCTTCCTTGTGAGTTATATTCAAATACACCTACCCTCTTTTCAGCTTTAATACTTGCCTACAGAGCCTGGCAGTGTCGATTGCTCTACGAAATCCAAGTAGGTGGCAGCACAGCAACACACTATTTCTGTCCCTTTCACTGCTAAAGAAGAAAACGGTACCAACTCCCAGTCACAGAAAACAGACTGGAAAAAAATAACCTGGAGAAAACATTTGGTCTAGCATTTCCCAGCCATTAAAGCAAAAGACCACCCGGCCTTTTCAGCAAAAACCAAAAACATATCCTGTCTTGCAGGCCACTACTTGGAGATTAGGAAGGGATGATTAAATTCTCAGCACTTCACCAAAGAAAACAAAAATAATAATTTTATTGTTATAATTAAAAGCCTCTAATTAAGGGCCAAAAATAATCAGGATCCTATTCCAGCAGAAGGATTTACACAACCATCCAATGAACAGGACTGGGAAACTGTTTCAGATGAAAGACAACCCGGACCAAATGACTTTGTAGTAATACAGCGAGTAGCAGTGCGCAGCTGGCAGCATTGGCTTCTAGCAGATAACTACAGCCTCACACATCAATCCTATCCTTACCTCCTCAGCCAGTGTTGAGGTCTTTGAATGGCAAGTGGTTACTGTTGCATGATTCCAGAGCAGCAGGTCATGCATGGGAGCACCAACAATCTTACTGCGACCAACCACTACAGCTCTTTTCCCTGCAACCTGGATGCCTGCACCACAGAAAGTTAGGAGAAAGTAAAAATAGGTCATTGTGCATTCCAGTACAAACTAACTCAAAACAGCTCTGGAGTCTTTTGGTCAGTTTAAGCCTGGCCCTGGTACTTCAGGATGCTATTTTTTTCTGGGTTGTGTGCAATAAGGAACTGGAGTTGGGAAGGAGGAAGGACCACTTTAAAACTAGCTCTTATCCTGTCTGAAAAGGCAGAGATGAAATGTGGCATCTTGACAAAAGTTTCAATGCGCAGCATAGCTTTGCAAGGTGCATAATTTCTCTTCTTATTGAAGACTACTGCACTTATGAATAATGGATGAAAACCTCCTTACCTGTCTGCCTGATAAGTTCCATGCATCCTTTTGGTGTACATGGAATAAAGCAGTCTCCAAGGTCCCCTCTAGACAGTTTACCAGCATTGATGCTACTTAAGCTGTATTTTGAAAGAATAAAGGCCAAGTAAGATTCCCAGCCTCATGATCACAATTCAAAATAAAAAAGGAAAAAAAGTTTCTTTCTGGAGTAGCCATCATGCTCTCCAGGGGTGAAGTCAGTTTACCCATCTACATCCTTCTCAGGTGCAACAGCATTGGTTATTTTCTCTGTATTGATGGGTTTATCAGAGTCAAGTGGCAGCTGCACTATAAAGCCATGAACAGCAGGGTCTCCATTCAAAGAAGCAATGCATTTGAGGACCTACAAGTAAAGACCAAAAACCTAATGGCCGATAAACTGAAATACAACTGATACAAAGGAAAAAGCACAATCCTATCTGGATTAACAGGCACACACAGTATGTTTAGTTTTTCCGCTTAAGAGTGCGAGTGACTCGATTTTTTATTTTTAGAAAAATACCTTCTATGTCTCTAAATTTTACATTGCAGTGTTTTAGTTTGCTTTTAAAAATAAAAACCAAATCTCAACAGGTTCCAGTTCTTTTTTCATGAGTTAATATCTTATGAGTAAGCAGTCTCGTTTTATAAAATAAGATGGCAAATATAAGTTTATCTCTTGAGCTCAAACCCCAAATTATGTATTTTTTCATTATTGGCTGTATTACTTACATCAGCTTCTGTTGCTGTGTTTGGTAGTTTTATGTGATTGGCACTGATCCCAATCTGCAAATGAGAATACCAACAAATTATCTCTGAATTGACATCAGAGATTGATCTGGCTATTCTCTTAGTCCAATCCAGCCATAGCTACATTCTGTCACACTTCCCAGGTCTATCCCCTCTTCCTGTGGCTACAGTCCTATTATTTGGAAATACCATCAATGAAAGACAAGAAGAAAGAGTAGTGCTTTGTCTACTTAGATTGGTCCGTACTTCAAGTGTCCTTTACAGCTTTTGACATGAACAACAACACCATCTTGGCTTGACAGCATATTGCCTTCAAATGCCATCAGAGAAGATGCCAGCTATCACCTAAGGAAACAGGGACTCAACTATGTTCCCAGCGCTGCAGTAGCACGTGGCGTACCACTCGGTGCCAGATGCAAGGCAACTGCAGGTACAAGACATTCAGTGAAGATAAGTGCATGGCCACAGGTCAGGAAAGACAGAGCATCAGCACTTCAGACGCATGTAATCTAGGAGACAATCACACAAAAATCGGCACCAACCCACTGTTGGCTGTTGTTAGTAGAGTACCCCACTTGGCCAAGTGTCATGTTACACACCTATGCTACTTCCTTATAACAAAGAATTCAGGCCAGCACTGGTTTCTCCAATACGGGCAAAAGCTTAGACAAAACTATTTGATTTGCATCTGTTTTTTTCATATTCAGATTTGACCTACTGTAGGAGGGTAAAAAGAAACATTAAGATTTGGGGCATTACCTCAGCAGCAGCCTTCAGCTTCATATTAATGTAGAGGTTCGAATCATCCCGATTTCCAACCTAAGGATGAAAAGAGAGTTGAGTCACACTGCAGAATACAGACCCAGTCACAGGCTGAGGTGGGCTTAACCCTTAGCTTCCTTGGCTTCCTTTGATCTGTCTTCCAAGGAGAGAGAGGTACTGAATACTGTAAAACACCCTGCTAGAGGCTATAAGTAGCTGGAGCTAACAGGGAAGTGTTCTTTCAAGTAAGACGCAGCTGAACACAAGTTGTCTAATCTCTTGCATAAACACTATTTACACCTGTTGAAAAACCTTAGAAACACAGTGCTCTCCAAAGCAAAAAATACTGCCTGCCATCTCATCTGAGAAAGTTAAATCTCTAGCTAATTAACATGATCAGCAGGTGCTAATAGCATCCAATTATCTGATTAAGGCTTTCAGAAAAGCTGGGCCTCTGTGACACCCAGGAGTCTTAATTTTATGCACATATATGTATGTGCCTTGATGGAGAGACTTCTTCCACTGCTGTTTTGTATCTTGAGAATTTTCCTGCCAAAGAAAAACCAACAAAACAAGAACAAAGTGATGCACAAAGAGAAATCAGCAAGTGGAACAAATACCTGTAAGTTTTTGGCAGTATTGGGTGATTACAGTACAACTGCATTTCAGAAGACTGCTTGCAACATCCAGTATGTTTTGTTAAAGATGACACTCCTTGTAACCATAAGAAAATGAGGGACAAATAAGGAAAAGCTGATAAGCAAATTCTTGCCATTCCCTGACACTTGGTAGCTATCCCTGGTTCTCACATAGATTACAAGCTGCAGGGGTGCCTGCATTACCTGATCAGCCAGTATATATTGGTTCTTCTTCCCTAGGGTTAGACAAAGGGGCTGTCTCCCCTTAAAGGCTGCTGGGTTTAGGAAAAGGTAGGCTTCATACAAGGCAGAAAAGAAGGGAGTGGGCATCGGGAGATGTCAGCAAACAGACCACATGTATTGTGCAAAAGCGGACATTCCTGACTACAGAACAAAAAATAAAAGATTAACTGACTTATCATTTGAGCTCAGAGGACACCGGATACCTCCTAAGAAAACAGCATATATCGTGTGGGGTGCTACACATCAGAAACAGCTAATTGTCCTGACTTAACTGAAACACAGACAGCAGAGAACATCAGTATTAGGAGATGAACTCCAAGCCCAGACTGTTTGGCAGCTTACAAAAGCGTCAGAAAGCCAAAGAGCAAACAGGTTGTGAAGGACTCTGAGACAACTCAGGATTGAAGAGAACACAGGCCAACCAAAAAAAAAAAATCCAGTAACACTACAAGACATCAGCTTTTGAAGACAGTTTACAAAGTTAGTAGTTCAGCAACTTCAGTCAAAGCACCTCTTACTAAATTTTAAATAAAAGACCTTCCCTCCTTCCTTCTAAACACCTGAAGAATGCCTTCTGTGGAGAAGATCTTCTTAAAGATCTTCTAAACGCCTTCTGCAGATAAGCTTATGGAAAGCTTATGGAAAAGAAAACAAGAAAAAAACCCAAACCACAAACAAATTTGCTCCTGGCACTGAAGAGGAGCATGGTCTTTGTGTACTATAGTGGTCTTAACATTGGAATCCAGAGACAGGCACCAAGAGAAGCCCAAAATACTGAATAAGGACAGAAACCACTTCTCTAAAGCAGCCACTGACTGTCCATCAATCCTTTGTGGCCACACAGTTCCTTCCTATTACACGACACTTGCTACTGCTAGTCACCTTCCGATCCAAGCACAAGGAGTTTCCATTTTTTATAGCTGTGAGGAAAAAAACCACACCACCTTAATTCTTCTAAACACAGGCCAAACCCCTGTACCTATGAGTGCTTTTTTACTCCACAAGCATTGCTGTGTAGGCTCTAGCACCTACACTTCTGACAGACATCACATTCAGCAATAGGATTTTGTTCTATCCCCTGCACTCAGAGTTTCTTGGCCAAAGGTGGTTTTGGTTGTGTTTTTTTTCCCTCCTGCCCCCTTTCTCTCTTCATGTTCTGACATAACAGCAGACCAAATTCCTTAATAAACACCCCATTTCAAATTTCTGAAATTTCAGAAATGTCTGGTACAAACACATTTCTGAAAGCTGACAGGCTTTGGGGCTGGCACAAATACATCGACTCGGAATAGAGTCTACAAGCACTGCTTCCTCTTAATAGGTAAGAAGCCTACTTTCACTGTTTCACAAACATAATGCTCAGAGAACTGCAAGGGTCTGATGAAAGAAAAAAAAAAACAAAAACAACCCCAAAACGCTTCTGGGCCCCAGTACTTGGAGAAAAGACATCACAGAACTGTGTTACCATCCCATAGGGAACTCTGCTCTTCTTTTCCTTATAAAATGTTACCATTGCAAGGCAGCTTTGATAGAGCTCAATCAGCTGTGCACTTATCATTGCTAAGCAAGAGATTTTCTGTAGTTGTCATTAAAGAAAACAATACCTGCAAAATTGCGAGTCCTGGTCTGAAGCCTGGAAATTTCTCTTTCATCTCAACAACTTGCTTCTTTAGTCTCTCTCTCACTTGTCTGAAAAGGGGAAAAAAAACCAAAAAACAAGGTAGAAATTAACCAAGGGGCTGAATTCTCATACAGTGATAAGTCAGGAGTTGAAAAGGTGACATGGGCATGAGGTGACATGATGGGCAGAGTACCAAACGTACTCATGCCCTGAGTTCACAGGTTCCAGCAACCTCCAAATAAGATTAATGTCCATAAACCACTAAGACACTTTGGAAGTTTTATTCAAACTTATTTAAATGTTTTAATATTTTTTTTTAAAGTCCACATTGTGCTTCTTCACCCTCATCTTCATGTTCTCATAAGTTACAACAGTAAAAAAAAAAAGTTCAAAATTTGGCATGGGAATTCCTGGGACTTCAAACTTCCTACTCAAAAGCAAATCCTCTTTCAACATATATCATACCAGATCTACCTGTCTTCCATGGGCACCAGTCAACACTGTCATACATGCTGTCCTGGTAAAGGATGATGAATCTACAATGGTAAAACTGGAAAATAGCTAAACAAACATGAGGTACCCAAAGATACACCTTTTCTACAGTTGTTCAATACTATGTGTCTCTATTTCCTGCCTGCTTGGACTAACGCAGGCTGAGTAGGCTGAAGTCCTACACCCACCTTCCCGCCTCCAGTCTGCTTCTGTGCTTGCCAACATGCATTCGAGAAAATGCCACCAGCCCAAGGGCTTCCAAAAAAGGCAAAGATTTTCCCATGGGGGCAAGAAGAAGAATGGGAGGTGGACAGGCGAAGCAGGGAGGAAAATTAGCTAAACTCTGGCACACAACTCAGTTCAACTCTTCAGCAAAGAAAAGTTTAAGGATACAATTATTAAACCACAACTTTGAAAGGGAAGCTTGAGAGGATTCACTGATTAGTTAGTTACTCTAGCTCAGATGTTAACTCACACCCAGTTTGCTATGCAAGGTTTTAGAAATAACGAATACCCATCACTGATAAATTAGCCCCAGACAGCTCAAAAGCCACTATCACCACCCTTCCCAGCCCTGCACTCCTCTCTTCATTTCTCAACCACTGTCCAGTCCCATGTTCATGATCCTTCACCAGGGAAGGCAGTGGGGAAGAGGTCCTGATGCCAGGCCCAACATGCTCTTTCGAATTTGAAATTCTGCCAAAAGCCTAGGTGCAGAGCCAGCACCACTGCTCTGTCTCCTCACCAGAGACAGTTGGGATTCAGAGAGAGCTGACCAGTTGTTCTCATCTGATGGGCTCACGGCGCTGGAAGGAAGCTGTGGCCCTTCACTGCAAATGTAGGAGATGATACTCACTCAAGAGGCAAAAGCCAGGTAAGCAAACCTCACAGGACACTAGAGGCTTGACAAGTCTGTCTTCCTCTACGTGATCTCCAGCCCATGTCCCAGCCATTAGTCTCCAGAGACAAGAAGGCGCTACCATCACACTTAGCAAATCTACCCTGCTCCAAACACCCTACTGTTTAAAACACAGATGGTTGTCTTGTGCTCATCTACCCTCAAATCATTACCACAAGGTCTGCTGCTTCCCAAATGGAACCAGAATTCCCAGACTGGAAGAGGTGCTGTTGGTGCCAGTCCATTAAAAATGTGAACAGCACGGGTATGGGGACAGAGTAAGTAGATGACACCAGCTGGGGGGCTGTGATTCCTGCCATACAGGGAAATTCCAGGATGACAGATAGCCAATGAAGCCAGCTCTACCGTGCAGCTATGAGCTCCAAATCAGAAATGCCAGAGGCAAGAAGAAAGGGAAACGGGAGCAGCCCATGGCTCTGCCACAACCCAGCAGCATTGATCACAGGGGACAGCTGCAGCTGGCCCAGTCAGAAACAGTCCTGAGGCTGTCCTGAGTCCCATCTTGAGGGAATCACACAGCCTCCTACTCTGTCCCAAATCATGCACCACTTCTCTCTTGCTGCATCTCGAATCACACAGTTAGAGCTCTGTTGCACCTGAGGAGCAGGTTCAGAGTATTTATAGGTGTTTGTGTCTGGTCAAGCTGTCTGAAGTCTCTTAACAAGCTTTGGTAAAAGAGGTCGTTCTCAACCTTTCTTAAGAAGTAGTGGTTCTTAGGTTTCCTTTAGCTATCACCTCTGTAAAAGACTTGACACTAAGACTGGCTGATGATTTCAGAAAACAATGTCATAGCAAGCCTTGTCCTAGCAATTCTTTATGCTGGAGTGACAAAAGTTCATCTTCTGGGTAGCAAAATCACCAGCTGCCTCTCCTTACACTCCAGCTGCAAGCCCCGAGAGAAGGCACCAAATCTACAGCTGCAGACACAACAGTGCCTGTGCTCACAAGCAGCCCAGAACAACAATGCAGTGATCTCAAGGAGCACCAGAAACCCACTGCGTGTACTGTGGGCCAGCTCTATGAGGGAGCTAGTTCTGAGAACAGCCTCTGGTGTTCCAGTAGGGAAGGCACAGCACTGGTTTGTGGCCTGCAAACAAAAACAAATGCAAACAAACATTAAATATATCATAATTTATGACCCCGTAAAGACCTCATAAGGGACAGTCAACTGGAAAGGGTCTCATGTCTGGGTTTTACTTTTAATCCAGTCTTCTCAGTGGAGGAGAAACAAGCCCACTCGGCGTTCCTAGGCTCTCTGTGAGGCAGGGCTGTGGTGTGCTTTCATCTTCAGCAGCCACGACTGTTCACGTATTATATTGCTGTCATTTTCTGTAATTAGGCACTAGCTCACTTCCCCTTCAGCTACGAAAGAAAGGTAACACGCACAAACATACAAAGTGGCTCTGCCAGTGCTGATTTGCTTTAGGAGCCCTTGAATCAAGCAATCACTTGTTAGACAGCCACCTAGTGTTAAGTACCACTGCTCTCTAGTTACCACAGAAGCCATAGCTGCAAAGGTTTGAGAGAAAATTAAGGGAAAAAAAAAAAAAGTCCTTGTTTTAACTCTGCAGACTTAAAAATACATTACAAAATAATCTTTGCAAGCCAGCAGCTATTTGGTGATACAGTTTGCAAAATTCTATTGTGGACTTCAGGCCCTCACAAAGATAAAAGTTGATATTGATAAATCAACAACATTTTTTATTAGCTGTATGAAAACGCTTTTAAATCTTCAAACATAAATTTGCAGTTGTATGTGGCTGTTTCTCCAAAAGCCTTCCCTCTGACACTAAGAACCCTCCTTTGCCCACACGCTCTTTCACAAACAAACTCCCCCTGCAGACAAGGGTCCAGGGTCCACACAGGTTAAGGACAGCACATGGCTCTAAGCATACAGTGCAAAATGCAGCTCCAAAGATTAAAGAACTTGTTAGCCTTTCTTTCTGTAGACTGCAACAGTGAGCTGAATTTAAATTCATCAAGTGAATTTTCCAGAACAACAGAGGACAAACCACACTTCTCCAGCTGTACTGTACATGAAGAGAGAAGCACAGCTCCCATGTCTGCGCTTCCTCAGGCAGACACCCACCCTCCCCATGGGATTACGTACACACAACAGCTTGGATGGCGAGCACACACAACACCATACTGAAGATGACACCAGGCTGTGTTTCTGTCCCTTCCACGAGTAAGAGAGTCCATGGGCTATGTGAATACTGCCAAACATATGACCTGGCAAGTACCTCGTCAGAGACAGTGATGCTCACGAAGAGGCCTGCCCCGCAAACAGGAGGATTTGGCCTTACTGCCTGGATTACAGATTGCCCAAAGGTTCCAGAAACATGCATCAGAAATGCTCTTGCTGCAGTCCTCCAGAAACGGCCATATAAGGCTGATGGTCCTCTGCAGGTCCCGCACCATCTTGGTCAAAGCTGTTGTCCCTATAACCATTCCTCCTTACAGCCTGCAGCACTGCCACTACTCACTTTCTGTTGCCCCCATGACAAACAAACAACTGCAGTGTGGAAAGGCAAGCTTCCCCTTCTTCAAACCACCATGGCACCATATCCTAGCTAGCAGGACAACTGCATTATCTTCAAATACTGTGAAGCAGCTGCAAGCAAGCACACCACAAAACATCCTACTGGTATCCCAAAGATGAGACAGAGAGGAGTCTCCCCTGGGGAGAGTCACAGGTTGACTGTCCCAGTGGCACTGCGATGGGAAACACCTTGGGAAAGTCCATCTGAACACTGTTGGTAATGCAACAGATGGCTCCAGTTGAGGGAAGACACCATTTAGACAACAGAGCTGGAAGTAGTTCACAAGCCTCCTGCCCTCTTGTCTCATGCTCCACCACTGCGTGATCCTGGCACACCGCCATCATCTCCTAGGAGAAGTGTCTGCTACTTTTTACCACTTCCACACTTGCAAGGTTTTTAACCACTCTTTTCGTTGTGTCAGCTCAAATACTTGCATGAGCACTCTTCAGGTCAAATAAATACATGAAGGTGCTTTTGCTTCTTTAGACACTTTTTTATCATGTCCAGAACACTAATCCAAGGAGGGCCACAAAACGGCTGAGCTGAAGAAGCAATCATCTGTAGGGGATGGGATAAGCGGCATTTAAGGAACATCTCAAATGTGGCTGGCTGCCAACAGAACAGAGTTAAGTTTCACATAAAGCTGAGTCTTTAAAACTTACACAGAAGAGCTTGCCCCAAACATGAGTTACGATACAATGAACTGTCACGACCAGCTTCCCATGCTGCAACACCAATCACAACAATCAGGTCTGCATCTCAAAACAGATACCACATACAACACCCCACTATCAAGTGATTTCATCAGAGGAAAATATAAGAGAAATAGATAACGACTCAATCCACATTTGTGGGGCTGCAAGCACAGCAGAAGATACTCTAGGCCATATTTACAATGGTCTGTCTTCACAAAGAGCGATATCATGATTTTCTTCTTTCCAGAAAGGGGACAAGGCAGTCCCCTACATGTTCTTTCCCTTATGACTTCTCCTTTCCATGTAACCTGGTGCTGATGTGCACAGATAATAGCCCTATAGCCCTATTGTCTATCGGATAGTGTTTTCTCCTAGCTTGTAATCTCTTTGGAGCAGGGTCCCATTTTTAAATTCTGTGTCTGTACAGCACCTAACACAAGGGGTTCTTGTTCATATTTGAGGCTGCTTGGTGGCACTGAGCGGCACCAGACCATACAGCTCACTTTAACTTAGCACATCTGCAGTGTCATACCCTTCAGTGCATGCCTGAAACATTCTGAGCAGGACCTCGTAAACGAGATCTCACAGGGGAATTTTTTCAGTTCAGGCTAGATTTAGCTGGAGTTTTAATAGGAACTCAAAAAATCCTTTTGAGGCCCAGTCTGAAAAAGATGGAGTTGTCTTTACTGCATATTACCTTCGGTTATAAGTTTAGCCCAATCATCACTATATACAGTACTTTAATGGTATTTTAAACTCAAAGCACTACCTGACCCATGCCTCGGAGCTGCGAGGGCTGTTGAATCCTCCCTTCCATCACAACTAATCAGCCACTCATCCAGACCAGGAATGTTCCTCCTTTCCTGGTGCTATCAACCAATTCAAGCCAAGGCAGTGGTTTCCAAACCTGAGCTACTTCAGGTGATAACAAATGCACACACAGCTCACTGCAGCAGACATAAACTGTAAAGAAGATCCACTACAATGTTTTGCTCTGAATATCTATTTCAGATATCTAAACAGAGCATTTTTATTATAAGGGAATAACAGTAATAAAAAAAAAGGTTGAGAATACTGTATTTTGATTCCCTCCAACCCTCTGTATTCTGCATACTTAAAGCACTGTTTCTCCGCCTCTTATTAGATATTTGTTTACTGTACTGCTACACAATAACTCATCTTTTGCAACTCATTTGCCAATGAGGCAAATTTAACTTGCAGCAAAATCTAAGGCTGAATTATTAAACTGCCACTCAGAGAAGCAGAGGAAAGCCACTCAGAGATAACTAGCCAGTTCAGACTGATGCATAACTGATCCAATATTCAATATCTTCCACAGATTGTCCAGGTATAAAACTTTGTTTCTACTGAAACAAGCAGCCTTAGTGAGAGAAGTATTAACTTAAACAACAAAATCCTACACACACAATGATTCCTGCCACCCTGTATGTTCTCCTTCCCATGCACAATATAACCACATTTACTACCCTCACAGATAATATTCAAAGCCACCGAAAATGTCTATTTTCCTTTGTACCTCTTCTGAGCCTTCCAAGACTTTCTAGGTGTGAGCTAACTTTATCTCCTCATCAAGTTTTCCTTATTTATGGAGACAAGGAAGTTCTCTCTCTCACAAAGCATTTATTCTCTTTACATGTTTCACAAAAATAAGACTTTCACTATCTACCTGATTTTTGTTTAAATAACTGACATGACTCTGAATTAGCTTTTTTTTTTTCACATCCCTTTGGGTAAGGGGTGCTTGGTGGTAGGAGAAGAAAGTTCACAATTCTTAGGAGTTTTGATTTAAAACACTCACAGAAACCCAGAATTACATAGCTGGAACACTATTTGATTGATTCACCTCATTTGTTAATATTTGACTGACTTACAAACAAACACTTTTCTTGATTAAAGGACAAAGTAACAAAATACGCCCCCTAAAAGATAGTATCCGAAAAGACTTTGCAGTTGATGTGAAGTCAGAAACACTCCCTTTCTAAAACAAGCAATTCGGTTGAAAATTCTTAGAAAAAGCACATGCCTATCGCTTCTGCTGCCGCTGCCAGACTCTTGGCCTGGGGGTGGACTCTGAAAAAGGAGAATCCTCTGGACCAGCACTTCTCTAGAGCAGAACTATGTAAGGCCCGTTCCTATAGAGCATATGATATTTTTTACTATACTGGACATAAATACAGCAGAAACAAAGGAACTGGAGTAGGACAGCTGTACAGCTTTAATTATTTTTCCATTTTACGTTGCCTTCAGGTCAAAATTTGATGCATTTGGAAGACAGGCTTCAGCCAAACTTCTCAGAGCTGTGCTGGAAACTAAGCAATCCTTTCTCTTCTATGTGTCTAATAAAGCTTATGTCTCTTCCCATGTATTTGCATAACATCAAAGGTCCTCATCTCTGAAAACAGCTGCTACTATAATACAGAAAGCAAGCAGAAATAAAAAAATCACCACTGTATCTATAAATTTAAAGTAAGTAATGCAATATGCACTGCCAAGGAAGCTAGAAGTTGTAAAGTGAATGCTCAGAATACCTCGAAAACACACTCACTGTACTCAAACTATCATCTTCTCAGATATCTAGTCACTCTAAAATTGCAGTAACATGTAGCTTGAGAGGCCCTACTACACTTCAGGGGCAGTTTCTACGCCAGAAAAAGGAAACCTGCAATAGGCAGATCACTAAGTACCACCAGCACCAGACAGGGGCATTGCAGAGCATGCTGGCTACAAGACTGCCAAAAGCATAAGGTCTAAGGAAGCACACAAGACTGAGAGACTGCAATACCCAGTGGCACTGGCCCAAAATCACCAGGTTAAAAATAGGCAAGCAGCCTTTCATCATGTATATTCAGATTCAAGACACTTTAGGCCTACTTTTAAAAAATGCTTCACTATCAGTTAGAGGTAGATGTGTTGTTGTACACAGCAATACCTAAGACTGGGTCTAACAATTTTTCAGAGATTACTTTAGACCATTTCAAATGTACATTTTCTGTCTGAATTCCCTGGTTATAGACAGGAGGTACCCAATGAACATACCTAAACAAATCCTGTTTGCCCAGAATATAATGGAAACATTACCCTTTGCTAAACATTGCATTTTCCTAGGGTTAGGGAAATTTATTTAGCTTTCTTACCAGATGTGTATGTATAGTAGGAGCAGGAAAAATGAGCAAACTAGAAGACACAACACAGGCTCACCTATACTCAGGGCTTGCCAGCTAAGTAAAAGCTGAAAAGCACAAGAAAGCCTTTTCCTTTAGGGTCTTTCAAATAGCTTCGGCTGTAAACATTCATCATCATGTTATCCAAAACATGGAGTAATATATCTTGCTTTAAAAAGGAATGAATGACCAGTGCTTGTACAACATGAACACAGAGACCACACCTAAAGTACTGGTTCCCAACTCCTGCTCGTAAAGCATCCCGAGACCTCCGCATAAACAGACAAAACCGGTAAGCCAGGTAGCCATCGCACCCCTGCCTGGGCACGCATCTCGGCGCAGGGATGCTGAGCGATCACAAGCCGCCCCGCAGGGCTGATGCGGGATGCTGCCAACGAGAACCAGGCAGAGGCACCGCTCCGGTTTCTGGGGGGCAACGCGGCCGTGACCGCACCTTACGTTCTTCTGAAGATCTTTAATACTACCTTCATTTAATAACCCTCAGTTTCCAGCCAGGAAGAAGTGAGCTTTGAATGCAACGTAGCGAAAACGCTTTAGGGTGTCTTTCAAACCGCTTCGTCTCGGCGGCCGAGCCAGCGCAAAGGCCACCACAGCCCCGCTCCCCTGGCCAGCCGGGCTGGGTCCCCCGGGGCACCCCCCCAGCCGCAACCGGTCTCCTTCCCGATCCCGAAGGATAAAAATACCCGCGGCT
>VZSZ01000239.1:233178-253856 GCA_013398815.1 Ibidorhyncha struthersii
GGAGAAGGGGCCTGGGCGGGCAGGGTCGGCTGCAGGCGCTGGCAGGGGAGAGGGAGAGCTGCCTCCGGAGCGGGGAGGTTGAGATGTGCGCCGTGGTGGGACGCTCGCTGCCCGGCAGCGCGGAGGGGGCCGGCAGCGGCCGTCTGCTGCTGGTGGGGCTCTGCACACGGCATTCCTGGTCGTATCTTTGCGAAAATTGCAAATCGGTGTAAGAATAACGCCTGTGTTTCATCCCCTGGGGTAGTGCTTTGGTATTCTTGAGAGGTTATGCTAAGAGTAATTCTTACTCTCCCGTATTTCAAGATCTTTGTCCAATGTAAAGTCACCAAACTGCTGGCTGGCCGTCATGGAAAAAGGGCAGTGAAGAAGAGGGCGGGAGTGTGGCCTAAAGGTCATAGGAGTCACCAAGGGTGAGAAAGAGGTTCCCAATGGTTGCCTCCAAGGGATGCACTTGCAGTAAGCAGCTAATCCTGTTAAGACTGATGAAGGTGTAGTTTCCTGCCAGGCAGCTCTTGGGACCTATGCAGTCCTCCATGTGTGCTATTATTTACATAACCAAGGCTTTTCCTTACTGTGCGGGCAGACACTTTAGGACCTTGCAGAGAGAGTCAGCTTTTGGTGGTTTTCTCACACATATGGCAAATAAGTGATTAGGGTGCAGCCAGAGCTGGAGATGGGAAAAGTAGTTAAATGTCACTGAAGCAGACTTGCTCAGGCAAGATAACGCCATGACCCAGAGAAGTTAAGGAACTCATCAGTGTTCCCTGCACATGATTAGAGAACAGTTCCACGATTCAAGAAACTGGTGATAAAAAGGTCAGGGGCAGGGAACTGGCAAATTGGGATCAGTGATGGGATGGACCCACAGCGTTAGGTTGCTGTTGGGGAGTAGTAGCACATTCCTGAGCCTGTGGTAAAGCAGTACTCCTCTCACTGTTTTGGGACCTAATGACATCTGCCATGTCTGGTGGCAGTACAGCAAAGAAACAGGATAACCTCACTGCAAATTAACAAGCTATGGAGAGTAGGGATTGGATGCTAAAACAGCAGTGCTCCTGCTGAGAATTTGAGACTTAAAAGGCCTGTGTGAAATGCTTTCACATGAAGTTTTTGCTTTAGATAGAGTGCGTAAGTTTGGAAAAATAAAGTGCCTGTTCCAAAGAGTTTGCTGAGAAAGCATTCAATGCTGCTACTCCATAATGTAATTGGTTCACAAAGGTATTCGGGGAACCGTCAGATTTTGAGAAGGGATAAGTACAGGCCTTGCAGCTTCCACCTACAGCACAAAAGTATAACGACAGAAATATATCAGCCCTTCTGTTTCAGAAGCTCAGAAGCTTTACTGTTGCTTCTCCGGTATTCTGGGAGGGGAATACATAGTTCAAAACTTCTCTGAGGATAAAGGTTTTCTTCTTTGTGTTTCCTTTCATAGCCTAACAAGTAACATCTTTTCTGCTTTTTTCTGCTTTCTTTTCTATTGAGCTTGTTACCTTGAGTGATTACACTGCCTTAAGTTAGCAATGTGTTGTAATTGTAGGATTAAAGGTCTGAAATTTCTCTTTAAAAGTGAACCGGAAAAGACAGAAAACTTTGCATTTTAGATCTTTTATATGCTAAATAGAAAAAGCTAGAAAGAACTTATTTTTCTCTTGAATTATGTATTCCCTGTATTTCCTGGAATGCTCCAACAGGCACTTGCAGTATTATACAATCAAAACTGAGATTACACAACTAACTGAGAGAAGGGATTTTTCTAGGCTGCTTAAAATTCTGTGCCTTATTTGTTTCTTCTGTTGCCTTTATCTGAGGCCTGAATGAACTCATGGGAGGGCGGTGTTTTAAAAAAAATGCAAAAGACAGACTCTTTCAGTTAAGGATAGGATAAGGCCACAAAAACAACTTTTGCCAAAAGAAAAAGATTTGACACTCAGGATTGTAGCATCACAATATCAGGCAGGAAAAGAAAAAGAAGAAAGCCACCTTATTTAAAATATTCAGATGACCTTATTTGCAGAATGAGTGGAAGAAGCTATTGCCATCAGGAGCTGTAGATTCCTTCCCATAGTTGCTAACTTGCATGATTTGCATTTGTGTGTGAGCATTAACGTCACTTGGTGCTTTTCATAATGCCCTAGCTCCTGAAAAAGGATGTCTCATGATGACAGGTAAAACTTTGAAAATTACCTGAATTTATTGTAGAGTCAAAAAAAAAATAGGAAAAGAAATAAAAATAACCCTAAACAACTTATTTTATGGCTTAATGTTTTTTGAGCCAGATTCTCATTTTGGGGAAGGGACATACTCATGAATTTTAAATGCTTATGCCAGAAAATCAGACTAGCTAACCTCCTTTTGTCATAGCTGGAAGTTCTTTTGTATTTCTGACTTGTCTCATGTGGCAGTCAAGTACTAAAGCTGAGACTGTTACTCAGAAGTTGTGTGTGTCATGCCTTTATGTAAGAAAACGTTCTTTAACGTTTATTCTTAATTGCTATCCTGAGGTCGAAATACTGGAAACAGGGAGGGAAAGGAACAGAAAAGCCGTTATGTGATGAGAAATGGCTGAACAGACCCTTCTGCTCAGTTCATATCAGAGCCAAATCCAGCCCCGAAATGCAGTAAAAAAGTAAAAGTTCGTGTATAGGAAATCTCAGAGAAACACAGTGGCAAAGGAAACAAACATTGTGAAAATGTTTTCAAAGTTGACAGCAACAATTAATATTTTGTGCTTGTTGTACAATTCTTTTGACCATATTAATGCACTAAAATGAGAAAAAAACTAATGCCATGATAAGAACAGACAGCTCTGAGCGTAGTCTGTTTTGTACCAAAGCAGACTTATTTTTGGATGGCTGTTAGGATGAAGAAGGATAAAACCAGTTACTTCAGGATGGGCTGAAGCCTCAGAGTAAGAGAACTCTCTGCTCTGAGTATTGCCCCGGAACAGTTGTTCTGCCTCACTCACCTCCCTGCCAGGCATCCCTGGGTTTGATTTGGCAACTCCCACAGTTTGATTGTTTACCTTTCATCCACCCCCTCTTACCCAACATGTCAAAAGTCATGGAGCTTGTTCTTTAAAAAAGCCACAAAGGCTGCAAAATGCATGCCAGAAGGACTTTCAATGTTACTGATGAGCTAACAGCTGTGCCTCTGATGGCATAGGGTCCCAGAAGCTACTGTTTGTTACGAGAAACTGACTCCAAATCAGAAGACTAAGGAAGAACATTAGGCTTTGCTTCACCCATTAAGTGGGACAGTTAGGATAGGACATTGTCTCCAGTAAAGGAAGAAGAACAGAAAACTTAGATTAGCTTCGTAAACCTTGGTCAGAAAAGAGATTTTGAGAAAGCCTGTTTGCAGGAGCACACCAAAAAAAAAAAAGTATTAGACTTTGATTCTTCAAACACTTATGGGGAACCTTTCCAGCTTAGAGATGCCCCACTGAACAAAGCAGGATTGGTTAAATGAATGACGTTACTCAGGAATGTACCTTATCTACCATGATGGAGAACACAATTTTGTAATGGGATAACAGTGACGTGTTTAAATACATGCCACAGAAACAACAAGTTGGTGATGCAGGTAGCTGTTGGGCAGTCACTGCAAAAGTAGCTGTCCTGGGTTAAGATGGTATTTGCTCTCTGGCCCTCTCCTCAGGGTTCCTGGTCTGATGCCTGAACTTGCAGAACAGGGACTTGGAGTGCTCCTCATCCGTTTCACTGCAAAGGCAGACAGGTTAATCTAATCACTTCCAAGAGCAGTTTTAACTACAATGAACTGATTTTCTATAATCCAAGTGAAGGGTACTTTTATCGTAGGTTTTTCTGGCAGGGAAGTAAAGCTGGTTGTGTACCACAGAGTGGCAGTAACAAATTGGCCTTTGAAGTGCTTTTATGACCCCTGGCTCAAGCTTGCCATTCACTTGCCTGCCATGCAGGGGTTTGATATTGACCATAGTTTATCTATCACTCTAAAGACAGCTCGGACTATCTCCAAATTTCCACTTGTGTTACTATGCCAGTGATCCAAATTTGTACATACTTCAATGTATTTTCCATTGGCTGCTTTTTTTTGTTGCTCTTTTAGATAACTTCCTTTAGCTACGTCACCTTACCTTTGCACAGAAATCTTCCAACACTTCTCATTGACCTCTTAGGGATCCTGCAGAAGAAAGATGTCTTGTTAACAGTTTGAAGAATTTTGAGTTCACTGAGCAGTGCCAGAGTGCTTGATAAATGTGGGTCCTAGGTTGTCCTGACTCTTTGATATTAAGAGATAATTCAGAGCAAAGAAACCATGTTCTAAGTAGTCCTCTCTCTCACGTAATAACCATTCCTAATCTTTTACAGCATGTTGTGGCACTCATGCAATAAACAACAGCCTGATTCAGTGTCCCAGCCTGCTTGTAAGTAACATATTACCACATTTTCTAGATAAAGTAACTGAGAAAGAAGGGTTAATTGATTGCCTAAAGCAAAATATAAACACAAACAATGGAGCTGTGATTACCTTTTCATTTCAAACTACTCCTAATTCTCTTTGGCTAATGATTTTCAGTTAGTGGCTTGTGGCTACATAGGATTTTCCTCCTTTTTTTCCAACTGCTAAACTTCATTAGAAGACTATGAAAAATACATTTCCAACATTTTTAATAGAGATACTCATTATACCAATTCCATCTTTCTAACTATAGGGAGTTGCACACACAGGCAAAGGTAGGCAGGGAGAAAGGTGAGTTTGAGGGCTGCAGGTAGGAGGATGTCCAGAGGACAGTCTTTCCATTGCAGTTTAACCCATACAGCCTCTCAGTTCTCCCAGCCCAAGGAAGGACATCCCTGACAGAGCAAGGGTGCATAGCTAGTTCTATGACATCTCTGCAAGAACCTTCACAGGGTGCTCTCTCAACCAAGCAAATCCTGCTCTTGCAGTGTCCTGCAGAGACAGGAGGAGGCTGAACAGATCCCATGAAGTCTATGGTAGGGGAAGTCCAAGACTGGCATGAAACTAGCTTTCCCACACACCATAATTCCAGCAAGTGGGGTATTTGGAGATAAAACCAGTTAAATGGAGTTTTGTACTTTAGACTTGGGTGATACAGTCTTTATGCATGTCTTAATATCCAGTTTGAAACACTGAGCAGTGTTTGATGTATGCATGTATCTGTATGCATGTATGATGATGTATGTGAAGCAAGCTTAAGAAGTTGTACCTTCAATGTGCTTTTACTTACAGAATTCCTGATTCTAATACATGCCCTTCTTTCTGTGTAATTGCCTCTAGATCATAGGACTGTCTGTACCAGGTCAGACAACAGGTTGTCCCAGCTCAGGGCCATAACTGTAATGGTAGCCAGCTGCAGATATGTAAGGAAGACTATAGGAACAGAGCAAACAGATGATATTCCTGATCTCCAACGATTTACAGCTGAAAGAATCTCTAAGAGAAGTGGGATAAGGGAAGTGGGGGAGAAATAGGGTAAAGTTAGAGACAAACAGAATGGTTTGAAACCCCATGCCTCCTGTTCTGAAAGGTTCACGAGAGACATAGGTCATTTTCTTATGATATGTGATATATAGAATGTCACAATTTTTCTTAACGTACAGGAGCTTTGCATGCTTCCCCTTTTGCATCACACCTCTTAGCCATGTGGGTCTGTTGGTTAGTTTTAATGGAAACAGTATTGATAAGATACCGTCACATGCTGTAGTATGATTTTTCACTTGATGTGTGCATATTCTTTTCTGTCTCTGAAATATGGATATATTTGCTGACTGTGCTTCATTATCTCCCTATTTGGGTTATTAATAATTAGACATCAATTTCTTAGCATTAAAATTAAAAATCCATGTGTATCCCCCATTGCTGATGTTTGATGACTGCTGTTTTTAATTAGAACAGTGAATTGAAGGAGCAAGCGGCCAAACTTAACTGCCCTGGAAAAGCAGATCTTTGTGCAAAGTGCTGTTTATACAAGAACATGCACACACATACATGAAACAAAAAGATTTTCCTTTCCTTGAAGGTCTCCTAATCTAAGTATTTGGAGCTGAGTTTCAGCTTCTTGTGAGCACAGCTCGAAAGGAGTTAAAAAGTGGTGATGCACAGACTATTCAAGTATCTCATACTTTTTCACTCTGAACAGTATGAACATAAGCGTAAGCTTGTTCCACACTCATTTATATATGTGCCTATATACATGTGCATGTATTCCCCAGTTTATATGCCAGTTTATATGCCTTATATTACAAACCTTTGTATCCCAAAAGTTTGTCAGCCTCTAGTCAGACTGATCACATTTCTGCCTTTTCCTTTTGCCTGAGCTGTGTGATTTGTCTGGTATTTAAAACAAGAACTGCTCCATCTATAAATGAGGCAGAGCCTGGCGGAGGCACCAGATTCAGAGACATTGCTAAGGTTTGCCCTGAAGCTGCAGAGTGTGTCCGTTCCTGCATGCTCAGCTGCATCAGGGAAGAAAAGCAGTAAGTTAACCTTGCAAGTCTGCAGAGCTTTAGTGTCTGTCCTGCACAGCTCTGGGAGAAAGAGTTCTCAAAACAACAGCAAGGCTTACTCATGTCTACAACTGTGAACTCTCTCTGAGCTTTCAGATTCATAAACCAGCTTGAGATCTCATTAGAAAGTCTGTGCCATGAAGTGGTCCATCCTTTGCTGCTGTCCCTGAGAGCTTTAAATAACCAGCAAGACAGTGTAATGTTTGGTACTATGGCCTGTGTCAGCACATTAAGGTCCCTTCTGGTCCCCTCCAGCCATCGTTCTGAAGGTAAGCTTTTTGACATCTCTAGCCTGCACACCTTGGTGCAGTTGCTGTGGTTGCACAGGGAGTAGTTTTAGAAGAAAATGAATAATCCTTCCAAGAGGAGCTGTGCTGAGCTGGTCTTTTTTGCCCACAATAGCAGCGTACAACCAGCAGGAGGATTCTGAAGGAGATTGAGACCCTGTACTAGTCATACGGGATCAGCAAAGATATTGTAGCAGTGGGTCAAGGAGGCAGACAAAAGATTTGGCCCTAAGGCCTTTCCTGTAGTATAACATTGACACTAGTGTAGGCATTGTCCCTGTGCACATACATGGTGAGATGTCAGTAGAGGATGAAATAGGGAGTATGGTCTGAGCTGCTGCCACATATGGGGCCTGAGTCTCCGTTCCCTTTTCTTTTAAGGATTCAGTAGCATTCCTGGAGCTTTGTGAAAGGATCCAGTGAATGGGGCAAAGATTTTTTCCCCTTTGTGGACAGTTTTTTATTCCCAGTACCTCTTATTTCCTATCATTTTTACAAGTTACGGGATGATGGAGCTTTTGTACGACAGGCAGCCAGTATGACTTTCAGAGGAGAAAGAGGAGTGCTGAGAAGCTGCTTTCCCAGCTGTCCTGGGATCTGAGGAGGGATGCCTTGACATTCTAAACAGGAACATTTTCACACAGGACTTCATGGCAATCTGGATTTTTTCTTTGAAAAGGTCTGATTTTGAGTCAGCACACATGGCATCCTTCAGTCAGGAAGGTGCCCTTCACTCAGGCAGCACAAGCATGAGTGCTCCCGACAGAGAAGCATTACGGCTTCACATGAGGGGAGATTTCTAAAGCCTGAAGAGTCATCTTAAATTGTATTCACTGTTTGGGAAATAGAGTGACACATTGGCAAACAAATAAGTGAATTTCAAAGAGAAGAGTGTAACAGTTCTGTAGCATTTATATTTATCAGTGTTCAACTGTCTTCACCTGCTCCATGGGGAAGAGAGGTTCAGATATGACCAGCTTACACGTGGGCAGAGAGGAGGAACAATGGTTTGCTTGGGTTCCCCACCTCACTTCATGCTTTCGATCTGTTACCTAGTATTGGTGATCAAAAGAGTCTGAACTCGATGTACCACGCATATACGTATCAATGATGGCGTGTATACACACAGGCTTCCTCCTGGAACTAGGAGAACCCAGACTGTCAAGGAAATAGTCTATGGAAAATTAGTAAGTGTCAGTTCTTGGGATACTTTCGTATGACACTTGCCTTTTAAAGCAGATGTAAAATGAAGTGCTTGAGGATGTACAAAAATGAGCCTGTTCTGAAATTGGCTTATTAACGCTTTCTAATGAGAGGTCATTTCCTGCTTGCAATATTCAGATTGATGGCAAGTTTACGGCAGTTTAATTTGAAATGTGCTTACTAGGTAGTGTTTCTATACAGCGGGGATGGACAAAGCATGCTGAGACTTAGGGCTCTGAAGAAAATGTCTCTTTAGCTCAGTCTTGGAAAAAGTTAACATACCAGAGAGCTGCACGCAGCCTGCATCCACAGTGCTGCTGAGTGCCCAAAAATGGCTTTGAATTCAAAGGATAAGGCCTTGAGGATGGAGAGAAAGACAGAGGCCTTTGCTGCTCCACCCATCTGTCACCTGTGACCCTGCCATGGGGTGGTTTGTGTCCCCATTTCACCTTCCCAGGGGTGGCTGCAGTAGTGTCCCATCTCCTGCTTTCCATGGAGGTACCCAGCTCTGCAGGAGGAAGAGGAGTATCCCAGAATGTGTCAGATGGGACAGCGGCGGTTGTGGTTTTGTTGTTTGTGTAGGAACATTTTTCTGGTTTGGGAAAGGGCTTTTTAATATGGTTTTGGCCCAAATTCCTTTCAAGCAATTCTTACTTTGCTGGATCCAAGTGCTGTTGAAATCAGTGAGTTTTTTTCTGTGTCTCTTGGTTCAGAGACGTTTGTGTGTCAGACATGTCTACATCCCTTTACCAGTGGATTTCTCTTCAGATCTGACGTTGTTCATTGTCACTGACGTTAGCAATATTAATGGCATTTATAAGAGTAAAAAAGGTAAAAATTTGTTGTTCTATAAAGAGAAGCTGCCATCCTCATCTAGGCCAAGACCTTAGATTTCGTAAAAAATTATGCTGTCAATGGCCTTATTAACAGAAATATTTTAATTTATTTTATATAGAGAACTTGCTATTTGCAAGAATAACAGTTAAGCCTTTTAAACCCAGCATATATCACTGTGCTATTGCTGTATGGCAGGGCTGGATTACCAGGAGTAGGGGAAAGCCGTGTCCGTGCTCCTGGGAGCAGCCTCTTCTCTCGTGTGGCATCGGTGTCTCCCATAGCCGCAGATAAAGAACCATAAATTCAAACAAAAAATGGCTCTATGCTGGAATTGAATTGACAAATCTGTCAATAATCTAAGGTGCTAGCAACACAGGAAAGGATGTATTTTGGGTGCTTTCAAATTCTATGCTTGCTGTGTCCTTTTCAGTTGATGTTAGCTAGATGCCAAGGGTGCCTTGCTGAAGCTTTCCCCTTCACTTCCAGACGCCATTTTGTAAGTGGGCTTGTCTTTGCCTGAAAGAGAATACCCTGACACAGGCACTCATGATCCAGTCATACAAACCATATCTTTCCGTAGTTTAATACTAACATCTCTCCACAGATAGACCTTACAGGAAAACTGAAGTGAATATACAGTTTCTGATGGTGAAACAGTGGGGTTTGGCAAGGCGGAGAGGTAGGTGTCATGGCTGCCACTGAGAGGAAAGGAGGAGCGGCAGGCTCTGAGGGCAGCCTCTCAGGGAAACAGTTCTTGGTGTGGCTGCCGACATGAAACCACCATGTGGTAGGGAATGTAGATTCTCATGCTGCACATGGGGTAGCTGTAGAGTGGGACAGGGGTGTGAATCCTGAGAGGTCACAGGTCTGTGTGGATGCAGGCATGACTCTGGGCACGGGGAGCTGCGTGTACACCTACATTGCCCTCAGCTTATATCTCAGCAGCAACAACTCCTTCCGCACCTTACTGCACCCTGTGTGAAATGTTTCACAATTACCTTTTAAATGTAACAACTGATGCTGGTAGCTCTTATTGTAATGTTTATTATATCTTATTTAAATGGGATTGTTACAAGGGGAAGAACATTCTTGTTATTAGCTAAAATTGCTTACAAACACAAGCATACACTCACACTTTCATTTAGTCTGGGATTTGCCATTTTCAGTTGCCCCAGTGCTGCTCAGTGAGCAGGAAAAGCAGTTGGGATATGGAGCTTGACTTTTGTCCTGACTGTTTCCCACCCGTACCCATCTTACAGATTATGCTGGCTTAGACTTGGAAGATTTATATGATATTATAACAGAGGGCTTGACAAAGGAGCCTGGCCAATTTGTCTGCTTGCCATTAGCCATATGACTTGAAGGCCCTGGGAAGTAGGGGATGGAGGAGTCTAGTGGGTGGCTGGTGTCCTGTCAAACCACACGGAAATCTCACCATGACATAAACATGTGCTTCTGAGCTTGGGCTTGTAACCAGGGACCTTGACTGCAAGATGAATTTGGGCTTAAAACTGAGCGGGCCGACTTAGAGTGAGTCAACAGTAGTACACAGGTTTGTACAAAACCTCCCAGCTTATGGTGTCTTGTGCTGGTAGCTGCAGAGGTAGCACACCCAGTCAGGGAAAAAGGTAGCTTGTATTACTCTGTCTGTTATTGTACTCAGGGCAGCAAGATTTCCTGCAAAGAGCAAAGAGGCACCAACTTTCTATGTTTGATCAATGGGATGTAGTCAAATATATCTATGCAATCACTAACTGCTGACATCCTCATGGGTGAATCAGTATTCTCAATGGGCAGAGCGGGTGTTAAACCCATGGGTTCAAGGCATTAGGATGGGGCCTCCTCCTTCCTGTCCATGTACATAATTGCTTGCACTTCTGCTTAGCTTACTTGTTCCCTCCACACCTTGAGCTCCATGTAACTGTGTAAAACTGGCATAACAAGTACATTTAAAATGTCTTTATAGTCATTTTTGGATAGGAAGGACAAAATGGCTGGGCGTGAATGGCCACTCTTGTTGTCCAAGCTTTGTTGCATCTTTGCAGCCAAGGAAGTTGTGATGGGGGAAGAAAGAAGAAAATTCATACAAGGTGGGAGACATTTAGGGAAAGCGCTTTCTGCAGTGACACTTTAAAATGGAACCAAGGGGAAAAAAAGGGTATTTTTCCTCAGAGTTTGGGTTGCATTATGCTAGTTCTTGCAAAAGGTGACACTAATAAGGAGGACACGCTCTTCTGTTGACTCAGTGATGAGTGTATACTGAGTTAATGGAAGATGTGAGGACAATTTGCTCTAATGACTGCCACCTTTGGTATTGCTCTTTCTTTAATCTAAACTTTAAGGTGGTCAAAGCCTTGTTAGCTGGAGCACTTCCCAGGTTTTCCTGGGAACAGATCTCTCAGCTACCTACTTCATGCCCCTTCATTAATCAGTCAGAATACTCCAGGGTGGAAGGACAAACATAGAAACATGAACTGGTATCCTATTTCTGCAGTGCTCCCTATAGCTATGCAATTGGTAAAGTCTGAAGGGGAGTGCCTTTGTGTGTGAAGAAATTAGAAAATGTGGGCATAGTTCAAGTGTCCATGCCTCCCTAATACTTTCTAAGGAAGACAGGGTGAACTCTGGAGCTCTTAGCACTTCTAACGCAGAGTTGGCTGTTACACGTTGGGAATTTGATTGCATTGGTGGTCCCTTCGGAAATAGTCTATTCCCAGAAGCATCAGTTGAGAACATCTGAGACTGTTCTGTCATAATCTATTTTGAACAGTGATTCCTGACCTTATATTAGCGGGCTTTGCTAATGCCTTCTTCTCATCCCTGATCTCTGGGTCCAGCTGTTCTCTCTGCTGTTGTGCCAATAGTTGAGGATGGAAGGGACCTCTTGACAACATCTGATCAAACTGCTCTACTCAAATGGGGTCAGATAGATCAGTTTGCCCAGGACTGTGTCCAGTTGGATTTTGAAGATCTCCAAGGATGCAGAGTCCATACCTCCCTGAGCAACCTAATTCAGTGTTCAGCCACCCTCACATCTCCCTTATTACTGTTGCTTTTCCTCCCTTGTCTCAGCTATTGCTTCGTGGAGCCACTTCCATATGCTGGACTGTGCACTCTGTGCTCTATCCATCTTTTGCACATCTCCCTCCTCAGGCCCACCTTATATTTAGGAAGCAGTGAGCAAAACCAGAACAGTTGGTAATACCACCACAGGACAATATTCCTAGGAAGCTTTTTCTTCTTGGCATTACTTGAATATATGCTTGGACTAGTCAAGAAACCATAACTTGTTTTATAAACAAAGAGCTTTGCCTATCAACTGAGAGTAACTTCGGTGCTTTTTTGGCCACAGGCAATCTTCTCAAATTCTTAAATACTTAAATTCAGTAGGTGCTCTGAATGTCATCAAGGCAAAAAGGCCTGAAGCTTGCAGGTCCTTAAACAGAGGAAAGCCTTTCTGAGTCAGCTTCACAGAGATGAATGAACAGTTTATTAGTACATAAAAAGGACAACATAACTTGTGGAAAGGTTCTATCAATTGCTACTTGTTAAACTTCATACTTTTCAGCACTGTATTTTAAGAAGTCCAGAGCATTCTTTTTTTTTTTTTCTTTTGTGGGCTTTGTTACAGCAAGGTTGCTATGAGCAAGGAAAGAGGCTAAAATCAACTTAGCCTGATTACTTTTTAATCTAGAATTTACTGAAGACTTTGTACACTCACGTTAAGTGCCCAGCGAGAGCTGACATTTCTGATGGGAGGAAGAGGAATTTTTCCTGAAGATACAGGCATAAACCACTACTCATTACAGTGCTGAACTCACAAAATTATGCCACATACCCCAGAATTAGTAGATCTCAAATACTTCTTTCCAACAGGATTAAGAAGCAAACAAAGAGAGAGTTGAGTGATACGAAGAGTACTCATACCAAAATCCATAGTTGGGCAGACCCATTCAAACTGTATCTGCCCAAGATAACAGGCTAAAAAGTCCCTCATTTGGTTTCGGGTGCCATGGTGATATGGCACCCCACACAGAGTCCTGGTGTAGTGCTGTTCCTGCTGTGGTGTTGTGGTGGTACACACTATGTGAGATCCCAGCACAACAAAGTTGGTGGGAATCTTGCCATTTGTTCTATGACTATGTCAGTGACTTCTGTTATCACAGGTGATGCAATGTCCGTGGTACAATGTTACAAATGTCACAATGTAGGTGCTTGACCCTGTGGCAAAAAAGCAAACAAACAGTAGCAGTAGCAGCTAGCCAAGGCAAATAAAGAATTGGAAGATAAGTTGCTCAGGATTTTTTTTTTTTACTTTTACAAAGTGTTCTGGATACATACAGAATTTTTGTTCTTGTTGTTAATTAGCTCTGAAGAAGAATTAGTCAACATTTCTTAAGTAGTAAGAAACATTATAGCCGTCTTCCAGTACTTAAAGGGGGCTTACAGAAAAGGTGAGGAGGGACTCTTTGTCAGGGAGTGTAGCGATAGGATGAGGGGTAATGGTTTTAAATAGAAGGAGGGTAAATTTAGATTAGATATTAGGAAGAATTTCTTTACCGTGAGGTTGGTAAGACACTGGAACAGGTTACCCAAGGAAGTTGTGGATGCCCCGTCCTCAGAAGTGTTCAAGGCCAGGCTGGATGGGACTTTGAGCAACTTGGTACAGTGGAAGGTGGCCCTGCCCATGGCAGGGGGGTTGAAACTAGATGATCTTTAAGGTCCCTTCTAATTCTAGCCATTCTATGATTCTATGATTTTGGCTATAGCAGAAGTCCAAAGTAAATGTTCCTCACACAGCAAGAGTAGAAATCAGTGCTTCTTTTATCAGTGCTGTAGAAATACGAATTTCACAAAGAACTTCTTTAATATTACTCTGTGGGGTGTAGATTGGGTTATCTGTCAGTTTGTCTGTAGGTATGCTGTTCCCTGTGGGCTGAGCCCTCTGAAAGCCAAGAGGCCAGCCAAAAGCAAACACTTCAGATGTGTTTTTAGAGTTTCTGAATGTGGCCCTGACTCTGCACACAGTATGGCAGATACTGCGTGCAGTAATGGTGGAGATGAACATAAGATGAAAATCTGCACGGAGCAGAAGGGACACTTTAAGCTGCATGTAATTAATGTCACAAGCTCATTCTCTCAGTGTTTTTCCACAAAACACAGCTGTATTTGAGTCCTGAAGGACTCTCTTGGTGCTGTTGCTTCCAGTTCTGAGGATGCGATGGATGTGAACGGAACCTTTCCCCCCATATTTTCATGACAAGCTGCAGTGACAGCACATGCTCAACCCATTCAGACAATGGCAATGTTCCCAGGACATGCTCCCCAGAGCTTCAGGAGCAGAGCTGGCTAGGCCAGACAGCAATTTGCCTAACCCTTTGCAGCAGCACAAGACTTTCCATGCTCCCAGTTCTACTTGGAGGGAGCCAGTTATTTATAGAAAAGCAATGTGAGTTCTCCTATATCAGTCTCTTCCCTTCAAACCAGTGACTTTTCAAAATTTTTTTTGGCAGTGCCATGTCCTGCAAGTGATAATGTAGTCAGAAGTCTCTCTGAAGAGCCTAGATATCCTGCAGCTTTGTTGGCAGGTCCTCTGTATCATTCAAAAAAATGGGAAACATATTAGGCTGAATTCAACAGCCTATGAATTAAGCACAGACCCACCACTCAAGCCTGTCTTACAAATATTTACAGTTTTCATTAACTTGAACAAGAACTTTGCGGATCTAACTGTGTATTCTGCCATTTGTCCTAGTAGCAAAACCTTTCCTGGAGTAAATCTGATAAAATCGAAAATGTTAAAAGACAAAGCAGTTTTCCAGAGCCTGGTGTGAGACCAAGTAGACTGAGAACAGATAGTACAGTGGTTTTTCTTACTAAGTGACCTGCCTCTGGTTTTCGCCTCAAAACTTCTCCTACAGTTGTAAAACTGGAATAGGTTACACACATTTCCATCTGAGTATTTCGGTACTGCATTTTCACTCCAGCATGTAGTAAATATGCTCCACCGTACACTGAGTTTAGTGACCATATGGCACCGGCGTGAGAAAATCTGAAAGACTGGACCCAACGTGGACCGCAAATGAAATTGTGCAGCTAAAGCTGTTATTTACATATTGGACACTAAGAGGAGCTCTTGTAACAGAGAAGAGAAACATGCTCTACATCTTCTATGGACCTGGAACTGAAAAAGATGGTGTAAAGCTGTTTGTAGCGTCAGGCTAGTCTTATGGTTTTATTTTGAAAAAGCTAAGTGTATTTATCACATTTATTTAAAAAGAGCTCTTTTTTGTGCAGGCAGCTACAGCTCATACAGCTAGTAATAATCACACATGCCTGTGTGCTGCTGACCTCCTGCTTGTCTGGCTGAAGACAAAAGCTTTCTTTTTGACTTTCTGATCTTTTAGGTTTCATCCCCAGTTCTACTGGCTATAAATTAGTTCAGTCCCATTGATCCCTTGGTTTGTGCCTAGTCTAAAAAACAGGGTATATACTTTATCTGAAGGCAAGATCCTCTGTTTTAAGATGATTTCATAGGTATTATCTCTGTTATTATTAACAAAGGGAACAAAATGTTATCATTTTATTGATCCTTTTCTGTTTTCTTATGAGTAGGGTAAAGGGACAAGAAAATTGAAGACTATCTTAAAGTCTTTTGGGTTGCAAAATAATTGCCAGGGAGCAGCAAGGGTTGGTTGCTCCCTGAGGGAAGGCAAGCCAGGAGCCAAGGGCGACTTGGGCAGTGCCCTCACTGATGGATGGCCATGTCCTGTCTGAACATGGCAGGCAGAACTGGGTGGTGGTAACAGGGTCCATCAACAGTCCCAGACCAGGCAAGTGATGAACCAGGGTTCTGGACCGTCCCAGACCCAGGGTCCAAACAGGGAGTCAGGAGCAAATGGAGACAGGGCTACAGACAGGGCTACTACATGGGTCCAAAGTCCATCCAGGAGACAGGGACAAAGATAGGCTGGAGACAAGCTACAATGTACACCCAGGGAGTCCATCCAGGAGACCAGCATCCTACGGCATAACACCAAGGACCATCTGGGAGGCAGGACCCGAGGCAGGACTGGAGACAGATTAGCATATAGCAGTTCAGGCAGGGACTGAAGTCCCAGATGGGTCTGGTCAGGGCCATTAAGGCTTAGTACACTGACAGCAGCCTCCCCTTCCCTCAGCGGGAGCCACAAGGGCAGAGTCCTGCGTTCACTGTGGAGCAGCCACCAATACAGCACGTAATGAATAATAAGCCCTGCAGATGAAAACATGCTGCCTTCATATATATATATAAAATAAATATTGTTATGCTTCATCGTGGATTATAGATTCTTCAGAGACATGGTGAAGTAGGGGAAAAAATATCATCAGTCTTCTATAGGTTTAGTTCTAGTCATGATAGTGAAAAATCTGATTATTAATCATGGCTCACCTGGATTTTTGTCATGTCATAACAAGGGTTTTTAAAGGACTACAACCTGCATTGCAGCCTTTCTCTGGCTGTGGCATGAATGCCAGGAATTGTTTCCTCATTTACACCCAAAAGATAACCTGCTTAATACTGTTTGCTTTTAACCTGAACACCACAGTTCATGAGAAACACACTCATATGCTTTTTGAAAGAGGACTTAGTTCTTTTACAGAAGTCAGTTTATTTTAATTATGATACCTTTGCACTCTCCAACACCTCGAGAAGTTTGTCTGAGCAAGATATGAACTGGTTCACCCATTGGTATGACAGTTCATTTGTTGTTTGCTCACTTGCGATACGTTTGCATAAAGGACTGGCTCAAGCTTGAGAAAAAAACCCAAACTTTTCTTGTTCTGGCTGCATAAACAGTCCAGTTTGAATTTTGTCTGCAAACTCACAGAATTTCTGTTATCTTTTATATCATGGTACCCCAGTTAGCCCAGTAGTACTTCTCTCCTCTGACTGTCTGGGTTGTTTAGGAAGATGCTGCTCACTGAAAGGGTATCACCGTCTTTGGTATCACCAAAGATTTTTATCTGTGAAAGACAAGTCTAGAGCCTGTAATCAACAAGATGTGATGGTTTCTTGTTTAGTTAGTACTGTTTTCATCACAGCTAGGTCTCTCACATTTTCCTGTGGGTCTTACAATCCTCATGTCTTGTCAGGTGGAACCGTGTGATCTGACAGGTATTGTGGTAGCAGGGTGGGAGGTAATGGTGTCTGCCTGAAAACCTGGTTAGTTCTTCTGGCAAATAAGAAGTTTACCTTTGACTAAAGTTGCATGTGTCCTCCCTGTTTTAGATCTGCATTTCCAGTAACACACCTCTTGTTTCTGATGCTAAACCATGATTTCTTGCTCCTATCATATGTGTTGCACCTGCCTACTTAGGCAGTCAGCTGCTTCATTTCACCTTATGATTTTGGCTCTTCTGCAATCTAGTCATGCCCTTGATAGGTGTTAAGGTCAGATGGACAATTTCAAACTCCCAGTCTCCCAGATGAAATTTGTATATCATTGCTTGTGTTAGAATTTCACTGGTTTTGTTTCTGGCTAGCTGGTTGGCTCCTCTGTTAAATCAGCTTATTTTAAAAGATCCCACGGAGTAGCACCTTTGTTTTTGAAACTGGGAGCTTTTGTAAGCTGAGAGACCAATATTGCTTTTCAGGCCAAAAAGATCACAGATCATCTGCAGCTACTTGCTTTTCCCCTGGCAAGTGCTTCCTGAAAGATGTTATCAGAGTGGCTAAGGCTGGTGTGACTCAACCAGACCTGACACAAAAAAATAGTAGTGACTTTTGGGTACTTAGTAAATGGTGAAAGCCACTCTGTTCTGGTATGACACTGGTCAACTTCATCCAAAAAAGCAGCCAGGAAATAATTGTGAGCAATTGATTGGATTTTGGATTCAGTAATGTGCTAAAATTGATTAAAATTTCAAAATAATTGCAGTAGTGCTAGCAGATTCATACTACATCAGTTATAAAACAGGTATGATAAGAACTGGTACTTTGTTACCTGGAGACTGTACCAAGCACCACAAACATGCTCAGGCTGGAACTCATTAGCTTTCACTCCAATGATTGCACCAAGAGAATAGCAAATAACTGATGGTAGGGAGGACATCTACCAAAGATCGTATTTAAAAAAAAGAAGAGGGGGGACACTCATGCCTATACCTACTCATGGTTTCTCAAAGGACTTTTTAAAAATGAAACTGTAATTAGTTTAAAGTACCTACTTCTCACGCCTGTTTCCATGAGAACAGGAGCAGCAGCTAGAAATCACGTCATTGGAGTTCTTGTTAGTTGCATAGACGCAGGAAACTGCAGATATCGCATATACAAGCATTAGGACCAGTCAGCATAGTATTGTCAGGAGAAGAGGAAGGTTTTATGATGTTTTTAAATCTCTTCATATACTTACACGAACTCCTTACAGCTAATATTACTGTTATTTCTTAACAAAAAAGATTTTTAAAGGTAATTCAATTTAAAGCTAAAATGATTAGTAAGAAGGAAATTTTGCTTTGGCAAACTGCAGCTCTCAAGCAGCTAATAACATGAGGCTTGAAAAAGAGAAACTTAAGTGTAGCCACATTAATGCATTATTCTGTGCCTGCAAAACTGCCTGATAAGCACTTATTTGCCTTATATCACATCCTTTCCTTAATGGTATTCCATTGCATCTAATTTTAATACGTACTAGCCAAACATCTCTTATGTGTTGCTGAATATTTACTTGGAGTGAGTTACAAAGAACAGTCTTAGTTTTCTATGTGATTTACCTAAATATTTTCTTGGACCAGAATGGAAAATTCAGGCATGAATTTCTATGTAGTTGAGCAATACTGTAAAATCTGGAAAAGAACATAACCAGCATGATGAGTATTACACTTCTGGGGAAGCTGTTGTTCAGATGTCTTTCATGTAAAATGGATGTGTGGCCATTTGTACAGTCATTTAAAAAAAGCTGTTATTTCAGTCATGGGCAGGAAAAAAACTAACCCTAAGGGGCAAGCAGAACCTCAGTGACTGTAACTACAGGTACAGGCAGTGCATCAAACCATAAAAACTCACCTGATTTCAACTTTGATTATGGACTGCAAAATCTCTGAATATTTGCAACATGGCAGATCTGAGCAGCTCTGGACTAAGTATGACAGCTTCCTACTTCTTCCACAAAGTGACTCTTTCCCCTAAGAAATGCAGACCATTCCTTTATCCAGAAAGCGTAGTGAAAGCCATAATTTAGGATTCATAACATCTATACATCAAGACATAGGTTAGAACAAAGTTCTTCTTAGAACAATATCCTGTTTCTAATACCGGTCAATAATTGATGTCCAGGGAAAAGTATAAGGAAAGGCTCCTGTATGGAGTGATCCTTCCTTGATATGACTGCTCCTGACTTAATTGTGCAGTCTGTTTTCTTAAGCTTTTTCTTCAATAAGTTGTTGCATGCCATGTTCAACGGTATTTAGTTAATTGTGCTGGACTTACCTAAAGGCAACATTTTTCCCAAAGGAAAAACCCACAGGAAAACAAGGAACAAAGCCTGGACACTGCAGGTAACTCGTGTGCATGTTACTTTTGCAGGGAAAGGTTGGACAGCTTGTAATTGATGCAATTTCTTGCAATAACAAAATGTTCCTGACCTTTTGTTGATCACAAAGCAAATGTACTTTTAGTATGTCAAGTAAAATCAAATGTCGCTCCTATTCCTCTCCTGCTAGTTCTCAAGGATGGTGTTATATACCAGGCTGCTTAATAAGAAATTTGAACTAAGTAGATTAGAACAGAATGTTAGAGGTGAAGACCTTAATGGCCACCAAACAGCTACCTGAATTTTAATATTTCAGTATTTTTTATATTTACAAGCAATTAGAACATACATGTATGTGTGTGAGAGTGAAGGAGCTGGCAGCGTGACATTGAAGAACATAACATTTTAATGCAGGGAGACTTTTGCAAAATAAGGACATATGAAATGGTTCACAGCCAGTTCCTTATGTTAACTGCCAGACAGATCCCACAGCAAACAGTAACGGCCCCATCAAGAAATGATACTGCCACTGCCAGAATTAAGTACTTTATTCTGTTTATTGGCACCTGGGGTTTCTAGTCAAGCAAAGCACAGCTTTGCAAGACATAAACCCAGGGACAAAGTCCTCAGTTTCAGTAGAAGAGAGCTTGGCAAGGGGCAGAGTTCAGAGGAGAGCGGAGCAAGGAGGATACAGTACCTCATGATGGAGGTAATTTTTACTCTGTGCTCCCTTTCCATCTTTGAGATCAACATGAGATCATTTGAACATTTGAGATCAAGTTTTATCAAAGCATCCTGCTTTTATGCTTTGACTGTGACGTGTCTCCTGTGGACTCCTCACACCAAAAGGGGGAGATAGCTATGAGCAAGCTGAACAAACTTCATTGCAAACATAAATTGTTTAGCTCGAGGCCGAACCTAGGCAATGATTATGCAGAGAACTAAACAATTGATTAACTTATATTTGCAGTTTCTACTTACATTTAGGGATTTGGGGAGTTCTGTACTTTAATAATGCAGTAATGTTGGAGGGACACTGAACATCTCAGTTTTGTCTGCAAGTTTTTTCAGACCACTTTAGCCACTGTAGAAGTTATTTTAAAAGGTAGTGAGTTTTGTAGCTGTCACACATAATTGGGGTGTAATTTTGCTGCTCTTCTTTCAGGTAGCATCACACAAAGCGTAGCAATATCCACCAGAAGTTTTTCATTTCTGATCTGCCTTTTCTTTCCAGATTACAGATATTGTGCAAAGTTGATCATAAGATGGTGGAGCTCAGCATTCTGTGAGAAGGGTTACCAAAACTGCCACCTTAGACTTCCGGAGGG
>VZSZ01000242.1:6307-75621 GCA_013398815.1 Ibidorhyncha struthersii
AGCGGCCCACCCGACGGCTGCTGCTCCTCATTTCCCTGCATATTTGGGGGAGGGAGAGGAGGGTCGGGGGACGTTGTTGTCAGTGGCGATTGTTAACCCAAATAATAATAATAAAGAAAAATCGTTACAGCTGGGTGCTGGCTGAATATGGCAATTACTATTATTGCCAATCACGATTAGAAATAATTATCCTGAAAGCACGGAGGGTTCAGTTGCCAAGGTGTTTTGAATAATCGCCGCAAAATAGAACAGCAAAATATTAGGTTCACACACAGGGACCACCGCAAACTTTCCGTTGTAGCAGCCTGTAAAGGAGACGGTACCGCGGGTGAGCTCCAGTTTACTTGAGAAGCTTCCATTTGTCATCTGTCACAGGTCCAGCGCGGTTTTGTTCCCACACCGTCCTGCACGGTGGTGGCCCTCTCCTCCACCGAGCTCCCTGGCCACACCGGCTGGCCAAGCACCTTCTCGAGGCAGCGCTGCACCGTGCTCGGGTCCCTCCATCTTAAATAAAAACAAAGCAAAGCAGATTGCGAGGGACAGCGCGCTCCCAGAGAGAAAAACCCACTGGCTGTATTTCTGTCGTGCAGCTCCACGCGGGCCCTCTCATTCCAGCTCTTCGAGACGATGTGTAACTAGGAGGAGGTCACAGGTGACGGGCAAGTTCAACGTACTTAGCTCAATTATCCAAGTTTCGTTTCCAAATTGTGTTCAATTTGATCTTCCTGCCTCCCTCCAAATTATCGCCGAGGAAAAAAAAAAAAAATCCAATGAAAGCAGACAATTTAAGCCAAATCCTGTATACCATTACTTATATGCAAAATCATTTCTGTGATATATACTCCCCTTAATGGTTATGGGATGCCAGATCTTTCCGAGCTGATTTACAAACCTAGCCATCAAATTATTTCAAAGGCAGGCCTATTAGGGACAAAAATCATTACGAACTTTCAGAAGCTTTGTAAAAAACTAACTTTCTGAATGTTGTCTCTTTAAATTTTACTTAAGTTTGGTTTTTAATTTTAGCCTGGGGGCACAGTAGAGAGATACGCAGAGTCTAATAAGGAGTTTGGAAAATAATGTGCCGTAATCCAGTGCCGAGCTATTTCTCCATAAAATATGGATAAGGAATCAATTCATAAGCACAAATATCTACTAGGACTGAGTTTTAACATAACATTTCACATGAGCATTCTTACATGCATTATTAAGGAGATAACAAAAGTGCTTCAAATCAAGCTCTATACAGTCACATCTGGAAATGTTCTTTTCTGTCTAATTTTCATTTTTTCCCCTCAAAAAAATGTTAGAAGAAAAACTACTCTGTCCCCTTGTATATTAACTGTTACCATCAGCTTTTAATCAGCAGCGTGTATAGTTAGATTTACAGAATCCATTCCATGTTGCCCCTTTTAGAGAACAGTAAAACGAAGATAGGATCTTTATTCATTTATAGAATCTGATGTTAAAACCAAAACCACACACAAATAGCATATACATTGCTTTATGCATATGGACAGGCATGTAGATACATAGACACAACACACTTATACATGGAAACAAGTCATGACCGTGTGTTGGAAAACATAATAAAAAGTATCTGTGCAGTTCACCAGATCCTAAGTCAGACATCATCAGATAAGAAGTGGTCTCGGGAAAATTAGTTTAAAATCAGACGCAGCTAATTTCTGAAGGTATTGGAACTATAGCGAGCTTTGCTGTACAATGTTTCCTCACTATCGTTTTTTTAAGGAAGCTCTTTAGGCTTTTCAGTCAAATAAAGCGTTATCACTAAACAATGAAGGGTTAATAAACTGCCCACAGGTTGCAAAGAGTGGTTACAGTTTTGTTGGGTTTTTTTTGTCTTTTTTTTTTTTCTGAAGTATAGTTTAATGGAATCTTATTGAGGACAAAGATAAAAGAAGTCTCTAAGATCTACTACTACTCTTTTTTTTTTTTTTTTTTTTANTTTTGTAAATATTATATTTTTCCTTTGAAGGGAAAGGCAAGCAAAGTATTTTCCAAACAGAAACAGGAAAGATTATTTAGAAGAACAACCATAAGCGTTGTTTTTTTTTAAATACTCTGGAGTTTTCTGAACAACTCTGATGTACTCACATTCTTATCACAACTATTTTCTTTTTACTATTGTAAGTGGATATTCAAGCTAAATTGATGCTTTATGTATATCCTGTCTCAATTTGTAATACACTATTCTCTGTAAGGAGATAATTTGAAAAAAAAGATACAAAAAAGAAGAAGTGATACCACTGACAACAATTTACTTAAATTCACAAACCTTGAAATTGATGCATCTCCTATCAATCATAGTCAGAAGCCACAGTAAAACACATCCAACATTTGTATATCAAAACTGGGACTAAAAAACCACCCTGTTTTGTTCAATTTAAATGTCCTTCAACATGTTGTCATTTTATACGCTGATATTACTGGGGGATTTTTACTATGGGTTAGCTTTCTTCTGTCAAACATATGCAAGACAGTAACCTTGCAAAATTAAAGTGCATGCCATTATACTGCACAGATGTTTGTTCTCACTCAGTTACTGACAATGAAATACTTATTAAATAATAATAAGGAGCTATTGACTTCTCTATTCTGTCGATATGAAGATCTGTTGATCTGTGAGGTTAATATTGATGAGGCAGAGTGAGGTAAACGTTTCATCAGGAGGGCAAATAAATCCCAGCACTGGCGTAAAAAAATAAGCCCCCCCAACTTTGTACGTACACAGAAACTAATCCTTTTTTGTATTTATTAGGTAGATGAGCACCGTTTCAACCTATCAGCATGCGCAAGCTAATGCTGAAGTAAATCCTTGACACTTATTTTCAGGAGACATATTCCAAAAATGTCTATCATAGGTATTTAAACCTAAGCTCAAACGACGCCAAGCACTTAGGGTCTTCAGTCATGCTGCGTGTTCTGTTGCGAATGGCACATTCCCTTTAAGTATTACTGGAAGGCTCTACATACAACCTCAATATTCTTCATGTTAAGGGGATTTCTGTTTGAGCTGGAGAAATGTTTTATTTTGTTGGAGTTTTTTTTTTTTTTCTAAATAGGATGAGTTCTCAGTCAAAATATTATTTTTATTTGTTGTCTCATCAAAACGTAACTGAAAGTTCCCTCTCTTTACCCTCTGCCACAGAACACAATAGTGTACACGCCTTGAACAATACAAAGAGCCATTTAACTTGATGGGTCTGGCAGAAGCAGCTACTTTCTTGTTCATTATTATCTTTAGATTTTCCTTCATTCTGTTTAAGGGAAGCTCAGAGCTGCTCTTTTCAGAAGAATATTCCATCAGTCAGGTAGGTCTCGTACTTTGACAGCATTATTTCAGCATGTTATTTTTAATGTATGGTACTTACACACGTAAGCAATCTCTGTAACTTCCTTCTGGGCTTTCGAATAGAAATTAAAAAGATGTGACCCAACATCTAAGACAATAAGAGGCCGTACAATTTTGGATACAAGCGCCAAAGGATGCACTCGTCAATTTTCCCCTTTTGCTTATTAATTAAGGCCTTGATCCTGCGATTAGATCTGTAGGGGCAAAAGACACGTGCAAAGCAGCTCTCCCCACAGCACGACTGTTGACAAAGCAAGAGCTCGGTCGCACAGAGCTTACTGTAAGGCAGTGACCTAAAAAACAAACCGCTACTTCAGCTGCCCTTGCCAGAGATCGCAGCCTGGTTTCTAGGGCAGAAGAGCTCGGTTCGCAGCCTCCTCCCTCTCGCCTGTCTGGAGCAGAACCGTTGTGCCATAGCAGGGAAAGTCGGGCAAGCGCTCGGCACTTTCTCTGCCTTACTGTGACATCTTGTTGGTAGGACAGACCGGGAAAAATCACATCCTTGCTATTTGTGCCGCTCCTGTTCTGGAGGCGCGAGGCTGGCCATCTGCTGCTCCTTCCAGGGATCACGTAGGGGTCTAATACCTTTTATTGTGTTGTTCCTAAAATGTGATGACTTTCGTCCGAGAAAGGTAACAAAAATGTTTCTTTTTCTGACCTCATGCTTTCTCGTCCTTCTCATGTCCTTCTTCCCAGCACGTGCTCAGCAGAACACTCTTGCTGTTTTTTTTTGCACCTGGGGCCATGATGCTGTTTGCAGACTCCCATCTCTGCAAATTCCCACGTTCACCCAAATCTCTGTTAAAGGCAGTGGGTTTTTGTGTGCTTGTGTTCTGCCACGCTGGCTGCTTTTGACTGTTTTTTAGATATTTTTATCCTTCTATATTTTGAGAAACTTTCTCCTACAATCATCTGAAGTATTTCCCAATTTCTGTGTAACGGTAGTCAGATGGCAGAATCTCTGGGAACAATGGGGTATTTGGTATTTTTGGTTCATGGGCACCTTGTCTTCTACCATTTGGTCGGATGTTCTTAAAAAAAATTCCTTCTAATGCACATGTCAGGTAATCCCAGTAATAAAATCACAAGAAAAAGCGCTTTTCAAACTTTTTAACTCGCGCTGAGATTTTCTTAAAGTTTGCGAACACTTTTTTTAAAAAAAATAACATTTAGGCAATTTAGAGGCAGAGATTTGGTAACCTCAAGACTCTGGGGCAGGGCTCCACGGGTACAGATATAACAGCTATACACTAGGGTCTTGTGCTCCAAAACATCTTTGTACGTATTTATCCGAATGTTTTTATCTGAAACAACATTAGTTTCTCAGATCTTGGGTATGCAAAAGGGTCCAGCAAATAAGTTGAACACTTTTAGTGACAGTTATACTCGAGAAATACTATCGTATGGCACTATTTCAGTGCATGTCTTCGCAAGTGCAAGGTGTATGCTCTGTGAAGTTCGCCTTAATATACCGAGCTCATTCTTCACTGGAGTTTCAAGGCCGAAGATTCTGTGCCGGTGTTTCTTACGTGGCACTAAAGATACCGATGGAACAATTGTTCTGCTAGCGAGTTAAGCTGAGTAAGAGAAAAAAAACAGTAATGACTTGGGGGCTCCCATGCCTACTTGTATGCTTCGCAAAATAGATTGCAAGAGAAGGACTAGGCAGCAAACTGTGTAAACTGAGCACAGATAATTCCCATGCTGTGAAAACCCTTCTGCCTTAAGAACACTAGCAATGAAAAGGTTACAAGAAAGGGGGTAATAAAAATATCAAAAGAAACCAAATAGAAATAGGTTTCTTTGCAAGTAGAGAAGCCACTTTCTAATATGGTGGCCTTATATACAAGTACATTTGTCTTCCAGACCCTCTGCTGTTGATTAGAATTCTGATGCCACTGGAGGGGTTACAATTTTGTTGAGTTTCTGGATCTCAATTGCGCTGTCAAGGGGTCATTCTTTCTGGTAATAAGGTAGCTAGTGGCCCCTGGGAGAGAAGGAAAACAATTGACTCTTGAAAGCAGAAACATATACTGAAGTCTAGAGTAGATTTCTGGCAGTGGACCAGGTCTTTTCTCATAGCATTTGTCATTGTAGCAATGAAAAAATTGTGGGAGTTCTACAGGCGGCCAAAAAAGGAAAACAGAGCACAACAACAACAAAAAAAAGAGCGAGATGTAATTTATTTTGGAATTATATTTAAAAGCAGGTTGTTTTTTGTTTGTCACACTGTTGGTTCACTTGTTAAAGATGTGGATCCCATTAGATAGAAATATGTTGCTTATTTTAAAGCAAATGATTATCAAATGACTACACTTCAAAACATTTTTTGCTTTAATTTGAAGTGAAGTCATTTGAGTTTGAAACATATGCCTTTGCTAAATGCAGAATATTTTGTTGCCAAAAACAGACAACTTCATTTTGAGTCCACTGCTTGCAAGCATTGTTGATCCTGGATGTCACTGACAATATGAGTCTTGGCAATAAGTCTTCACAGAGGTCAGTAGTAAAGTTTCTCTTATTACCACTGGGCTTTTTTATTATTATTATTCTATCGGGTCAAAATGGTCTCACCATATAATCATACTCAACCAGAACAAACGCAATATTGCATTTGATTGGTTTTGGAAGTGTCATCCCACTTTGTACAACTAGATAAAGCTCGCTTCCTAGAAAGAATTTATCCTGAGACCTGCATGTAAAGTTCTTCCACATCTTTCTGAAAACTGGCTTCATTATTTTGCAGGCTATCTTACCAGGCTGGCTTTCTTTGTTTTAGCATAAGCATACAGAAACTGTGCGTGCATACATGTGTATGGATACCACCCCACAAACACACCACTGGCACTATATGCAATTTGGCATATGATTTAGATTATACTCGCAAGATTTTAAGGTGGATTTCAAATTTATTACAAGCCCCGGCATCGCAGCTGATGATAGATGTGGATTTTTCCCATCGTTTAACTGGAGTACCCAAGATGGGACTGTAGCAGCTTGAGGCTTCCTCTTGTCCATGGAGTAAGGCAGGCACACCCAGAGACATTTCTCTGAGGGTACCTGCCTTTCTTCTTCACTGGCTATGGAGCAAGCCCAGAGCAAATCTACTCCTAATTTAGAATAAACGACTGAAGCAGACTGCAAGGAATCCTCGCTGAAACGTGCAAAGTGCCCTATCTGCTGCTGTCACCTATAGACTCTGGGCTGAAAAAAAATCTCTCGATTTAGGATCTAAAATACCTCATATAGATAATTGTGTGTGAAGTCTTACACAGAAGAAAACTGAATGAAGCATGGGCTTGATCTTTTTAAATTTTAGTTGTCTAAAAGTCAGACATCTAGTCTATCCTGGTCATCATCTTTTACTGCATAGTCATAGAATCATAGAATCATAGAATTGTTAAGGTTGGAAGGGACCTTTAAGATCATCAAGTGTCCACTCATTTAACTTATTTGTCTTATAATTAGATGAAATATGCTGAGGAGGAGGATCCTGAGACAAATGTATAGTAGGTGAGATATGACGGGTGGGGGTGCATTCATTCCAGAACAAATTTAGATGCATAAATTAGGAGAGGTGACCTTTGCATTAGGATTTTGGGTGATAAGGATACCTTTTAGACAGCTAAAGCAAAGCAAAATGAAATAAAATTTTTGTTAAGGGCTTTGTGCAACAACATGCAGAGAAAGAGGCATTTGCAGATTTAGGGTAAAAAATAGTTCTACCGTTGCCTGGTAAAATCCTGACAACCCCCTGCCTTGTTGCGTTAGGTAAAATGGGAAGAACAAAGAACATCTCGAAGAAGCCCTAATCTCATACCACATAGTGTACTGTGCAACAGACTGTGCAAGAGAGAAAGGTGTTACTCCTTCAGTAGTATGAGAAAGGCTGGCTATAAAAATGACTTTTCCTCATGCTCCTATTTGGGCACAGGGAAATTAGTAAGACACATTTTCACTTTAACTTCTCTGTCTCTCCCTCCCTGCCTGCCCCTGCCCCCCCTCAGGAAACAGCAGTAGTTTGGTGTGTACGTTTCAATATCCAAGAGCATGTCAGGTTTATCTTGTTTATCTCTTTCTCAGCACAGCTCATGGAAACTCATTTTCATACAACTACGTTGTCTCATGTTTTATTCCACCATAAAAGCAAATTTAAAAAAAAAACAACCTCTAGTGTGATTAAAATAACTAATCTTCATTCGTTCTGAAGACCTTTCCTCTGCTATTTTTTTAGTTAAGAGTAATTGCGATGTCTGATGTTATGCTTCTTGTAAGGGTGAACTTCTGTCCCAAGCCGATTCTTTTAACCGGACCTTGTACAGGTTTATAATTACATTTATAATTTAGGATCCTAGAATGCACCGTTTGCTCTATAAATGTTACTTCCAGATCTTTTAATTTAGAGCATCTGTTGTTGAAGGAGCTGAAAGCTTATTTACTCATTAACAAAAAAATTCTCAACAGGTAATATTAAAACCAGTATCCTACTGTTCAGAATAACACAGTAACAGAAAACAAAAATCAAATGCTAAGCTTAGCCATAAGACAAACTAACTGGTGGCATGCTCTATTGTGAGCTGAAGCTCTGTAGGATTGTCAGGAGGAATTAGTTCTTAAGCAAGGTATTTATAGGAACATAAGACTGGAAGGCACCACCAGGGTCACAGAATCGTTGTAACAGAAGAGAATTTGTTAAATAATGTTCCCACATGATCCTATGAAAATTTTCCCCCCAGCTTCTCTGAACCCCCCCGCTGGTCCATTTTTACTGTGAAGCTGGCATTCAGCTTTTTCTGACCATAAGATCAAGATTTACTGGCCAGACACTGTAGCAATTTAATACCTCTAGGTGCACCAGTTCGCCCTGACCTACATCCCAGTTCTACTTGTTGACTGACTGCGCAAAGAAAGGTGAATATTTGTTCCCCCTCTCTGAAAATCAAGAAATGTATCAGGAAGAATAAAAATCCTTCCTGGATATTGTAGCTAATCAAGAAACGCTGTGCAGTAGGATAAATACAATATAAATACAGCACAGATACACATTCGATGGACGTAGTTTAAGAACTGAGAGCAAGAGCTGCTCTGCTGCCCTTATCTCCTATAATGGGGCTTTCAAGACTTCCAAGCAGCTGGTGTCCAGATAATTTAGAGATTTGCAGGCAGAACTGCATACAGAAGTGAAGAGGAATCTGTTGCAAAGGCCTGAGCAAGTGAGGTCTGTGGTGATTCATCCGACTCACAAGGCAGGCAGCTGTTTTCAGCAGAATCTGCAGCTTTTGGGCGGACTTACTGGGCTGGTATCCTTTCTCCTGCAAAGCTATTAAAGTGAGTGGAATTACATACGGGATGAACTTGGCTCTTTAGGTGTGGGAGAAACCATTTCCAGTACTGACATATGGATATTAGCACTTCTTTATGCAGGGCTTACAGACAGGCTTTAGGAATGTTTACAAGGTGGGAAGGACAATGAAAGAACATGTAAAATCATTTCACCCTGATTCATCTTTGGAAGGGACTCTGCATGTGGATCGCTCTCTTTCCAGTTGGCTGTGTCTGCCAGAACCCTTTCTTCCAGTTCTGAACCTCATAGCCCTCCTACACCAAGGAATTTGGGCTCTGTCCAACGGAGGGCTGGGAAGAACATATACATTTCCTCCATACTCCCACATGCTTCTTGTCTTGGGGACTAAGGATTACACTGCTGAAAAGTGCATGTGAACCGAGTAAAAAGTTCTGAAGAGCTGCTATGAAATAAGGCTCCGGAAAACCCTCCCGTTAACCACACATACTGTGGGCATTGCCCTGAGTCTAGGAACCAAAGCCCTCGTTTCTTTCCTGGCAATCAAAGGATGCAACTGTACCCCACCTGCAGAAGAAGCTTAAGGAAATTGAGCCATTTGCTTTCATCAGCCACTGTGCCTCTAGCCAAGGAGATAATACATCTCCCGAGTCCGTTTCAATTAAAATAGTAAATGGAGCCAAACACTGTATTTTTATACCCAGTCTTTCAAGGCTCCAGAATTTGAAAAGCGAGAACGGAGTTACACGTCTAGTTGAACCAACAGCTCTTGCTCACAGATGCAACAGCGCAAACAATCCGCTCATTGGACAACAGCCCCTAGAAGAGCCGACCATAGCATAACACTACTCCCTAGGTACACCTCGTTTAACATTTATTTGCTTCTTTCGTCATGGGTTCTCTGCATTCCAGAAGGCTGCTGTAGTGGTGAGGAGGTGTTATCTAAACTCACTTTACGCTGTCCCTCTTTATAAATGTGGGGCTTTAGCCATTTCTGTAATGTGATATCAAGAATACAAGATAGGGTGTGGGATACAAGAACCCAAGAACAGGGTGTGGGAAGCTCCCAACTGTTAATGAAACAAAGGTACGGTGTCAGTCCTCAATCAAAATCTTTGCTATAAAGGTGCAAACCATTTCATTTTACATCACAGCAGAATTTGGCCAGACATTCTCAGAATTTTGTCACAATTAGTCTCAGTGCATGAGGCATAGAAAACATCTGGATATACGGGAACAATTGCAAACTGGTATTCTCTTCTAGCATTCATATCTTTCTGCTGCTACTTGAGTTAATGATTTTCCGCTAATGCATCTTCAGATACTCATGCCAACATACATGTTCAGAAGAGATGGGTGACTGCTTGGTTTGAATCTTGGAAATGAAACATCAAGATTGAAACCAGCATGAAAGTTCTTAATTTAATTGTACGTATGCCTAAATATACTACAGAACCAGGGTAAGAAGAGGTGATATTTCTGAAACACCACCGAGGAGCCTGTGATCTGAGCGATCATCTGTGAGTTAGGGCTCAGATGTTTTATGTCTCGTTTTGCCACTGACACCTGAATAAACTTGGCTACATCATTAGCCTCTTTTTACACAAATCATCCCTTAAATGGCACTAATCATTACAGTCTTTACACGGTTCCTTCCTGAAACTTAATTCATTAATGTTCATGAAATACAATGAGACAGTCAGACAAAATGTATTCGGTGCGCAAAAACAGTATACTGGCTGCTGTACCATGGCAATACTGCAGCAAACTTTGAATAAAGAAGCAAACTCTTGCATTTCACACACTATTTTGATTCTGAAAACCCTCCCAAGGCCAACTCAGGTAAGAGCAGACTTCAGGTTTATTTACATTTATATACAGGCACCTATGCATAGATAAGTGCACAGGAAGCAACAGCTGTAAGTATGATTATGCTAACCATCCCCGTTAAGAGAAGAAGATGCAAAGGGATAAAATGGTGTTTGACAGTGCAAAAATGCTCACTGACAATGCCAATGACTCTTATTTCCTTCCAAAACAGTTCATCGGTGTAAAAACTTCACCCTTGTAATACAACCAAGGTCGCTGAGACCCTCTGTGATGTGCTGAACAAGACCAACTTGTACAAGCCAACAGTGCTCGAAGCGGCTTTACCTTATGCGCAAAATACACAAAAAATGAATGTCAGTTACAGCTTTGGGAAGTGATTGTGGACCACAGGAATAACTGACAAATGTTTCATTGCCTTTAAGCAGGCACGACATGGAGCCTATTCAAATAACTCCTTTTTTTTAATTTTCTTTGTCCCTGCTTCCCTGTGTTCCCTACACCCTTTCCCGTTTCTGTCCTGGTATAGGCTTCTTCCTGAAAACAGAAAGTTTTTGAAGACATGCAAAATTCTGAGGAGGAATTTCATTAATCTAATTTTAATTAAGAATAAGCAAACCTTTGAGATGCATACGGTGTAAGTAGCAGCACAAATGTAATATTCACTTCATGCTAAAAGCAACAGAAGTTGGAGCCCAGAAGAGAAACACATCTTGCAGATGGCAGCAATGGCACCCTAGAATTCCCCCTGATTATATTTATACATTTTCATAACCCCTTGTTCTATCTTGATAGTCTCAAGTTCTATGGTTCCTTTCTCAGACATATTTTATATCCAATTTCAAGCAGCATGTAGGGACTATGGAATTTTGTTCAGCTTGATATGAAGAACCTGCATGGCATCTCTTCTTTTCTACTGTTGCCTGTTTTACCTCCAGATGTTCAACTGCCTATGAGAGTACTCAAGGAAACATAGTTATGCTGTATTCCAACACTGAATCAGTTTAATTGAAAAAATAATATGTGATGTGTACAGTAAGGGAATTTTAAATTAACTCCCTAGCATATTTGTGGTTAAATACAATGGGTTTGCTTTCTAATAGGGTATAACACAGTGCTCCTAAATGATTCTTACTAAAAAAATAGTGAACTTCATACTCACATCAGCGTATTGCAGGGAGCCAAGCACACATCACAGTGTATACCATGTAGCAGATGGGGCAGCAGGCTGCACTCACCCACCGCAGCCCGATCCCACTCATTTTGGTTTTTCAGCAGGGGTGAAGTTGTTATGCTCGTGGAAACGTGCACTAGCAAGAACAACCTGATCTTATGAAGTAACTTGTCATGCCTGATCGATGCTTAGGACTAGCTGGAGTTACATGGCTGTAAAATCTCTTCTGTGCTAAGCACACATATGCACATATAGGCACAGTGGAAGCTTATCTCAAAGCTCCTGGAGCTACTGCCGCTGCCTTTGTTGTTCTGCTTACATAGCACAGAGCTATGCCGATAAATCCCCAGACAGGACAGATGTAAATTTGATGGATGAAGTACTGTTTTCTCTAATAATCTAGATCGAAATGTTAAATTTTCCTCTGCATTTATCACACACTCTTCTAGCGCATATTGGCAATAGGCTCACTCATCCTTCTAAATGGCTGTAAATAGCTGTCAGGTTCACAGCATCCGGTGGATACAGACATTCGTGCAATGGTGTTATTGAAAGCAGGTCTGCTACCTGCTGCTTTTTAACCTTAAAGATTTAAGCATGGAGAAGAGCCCATTCCTTCTAGTTCAAGAGGTTCCTAAGCTGCAGAAATCTTGAGGAGCTGTACTGGAAGTTTTATCAGGTGCTGCTTCTGTTCCTATGTTTTTCCCCCAAATATACTCTATTAGCCACTCAGAGAGCGGTTGGGCTCAATAGCTCTTTGCTCTGGAGGAAAAGGGTTTTTCTTATAGACACCCTTTACTCTTAGTTATTACAGCAGCCTTTGGGCCTGATTCTATTAAACTCTAACCCAGGGCAACCTCCCCCCACTAATATCAGGGCAGGCAATTAAGCAATTAACACACAGCTGTTTGCGCTCTCAGCAGACAGCTGATATACCCGTGCTGGCCTTGGTTCCTAGGGAGCAGGACTTTTGCAAGGAAATCTTGTTGCTCCCTGCAGCAGCAGCAGCAGCAGTAGCAGTAAATGGCCTGGAAGTGTAGCAGGCTTTAAAGGTCAAGAGGAAATCCCCCACAGGCTTCCTGCTGCCAGGCAGCTTTCCACTGACCTTCGCTCTAAGGTGAGCACAGCCTGCGGGGTGCGAGGTGGCAAACACCCATCAGCTGTGTTCTGGGCTTTGGCCAGAGCACACACGTGCTTTGGTGTGAGGCCCCTGCTTCACTCTGGCTTCTACAAAGACATCTCAAGTGGTGTCTCCACGTGGGACTTGGGTAAACAGCTTGGATAAGCTGCTCTGATGGTTACCTAGAGAAGTTGTCTGGACCAGTCTGAAGGAAGTCTTGTTACTACTGCAGTACTGATGGAAACAGAAAGTCAAGGACTCCACGATGCTGCACTTGGAGTATTCACCAGATCAGGAAAGGTGAGGAAATATCTTTGTGGGACAAATTAAAAGGGCTTCTCCATTTCTTATTTGGCTTAAAGTGTACATTTATATGCTGAAAATGAACTTGCTTTGCTGTTGCTAATGGCTTCCTTGTATCTTTGAATTGAGATACCCTATTGCAAGTGCTTGACTCGGAGCATACTGCTGTATTTCATTGATGCCTTCAGCTCTTTGTTTTTCCTAAAGTTTGTAGAAACATTAAATTGGCAATCAGACCATGGCTTGTGATTTGCAACTCAAATAAAGCCTGGTGGGCATCATACACAACTTTCTTCTGTGGCCATGGTTATTTGGTGACTGCTTCCAGCTTATGGTTGTTAATGGACATCTTCAAGTACACCAATGGCACTTCACTTTCTAAAGAACCATTTGCATTCCCAGAATCATCAACAAATTATTTTGTTTAAATAAAAATCTAGCACAAGTTAGTCACAAGACATAAAATCTTACGTCATGTTTGTATTACTAAGGCACTGCATTGGACAGCGTTTCTGGTTCAGTTAATAGAAGATCAGGTTAATCATCAATATCTGCCATGCTTTTCTTGCAGCATAGTAACATTCTCAAAACAACAATTATAATATTTGATTACTAGAATACGGGTATAGCATTTAGAGAAATTGTAAAAGATTTTTTCCTTTCATTTTCTTTCCCAGAAAAGTACTGGCATATTGGAGAGGTGGAACTAAAATGTAAGCATTAATTGAAACTCTGCTTAATTTACTACAGCAGTGTGGTGTGCTTTAAATATAGTTCTTTAGAGAGCATTGAATTTTATATTTATGAAATTAATAAATGTATATATTGTGTACTTCTAGTGCTTGGAGTTACACGGAAGATACCTGCTGAACCATTTTGAAAATTGGAGGGAAATAAAATGAAAAAAAAAATGATTGGAGATGATGGAAGACTTCAGTAATTCAGCTTTGGAACGAACTTAGTATTCTGGCTGGAGATGAAATATGTTCTCACTTCCAGCCCTGGGAGTCTCATTTTTTGTGGCTTTCTATAATGCCGGTACTTAAACTAAAAATTATTCTTTGAGATCTAGTGAAAGCAAGCTTGTTGGTTTTGGCTACCAGCATCTGTAATACAGTCTCTCTTTCCCATTAACACTGACTTGTCCTTCTTGATGTTAAATCCTGCCTGGTGTTCTTACTTCAATGCTGCAGTCCATTTCTGTGCAATGCTTTTTGAGCAGAAGTTTTTCAACAGATAAGTTTACAGTCCCAAAGAGTATTCAGATGCTCTGTTGTATTATTGCATGCATTTAGTTTTCAGTTTCCAGTTGCATTCAAGTAAAACATCCATACATTTCTCTGGCAAAAACATCTTGTAATTCCCAAGTAGTGTCTGGATATATCTGGTGCCATAGTTTATTTGGGTCTTTCATAAAGATAGCAAAACTGCGCGTTCTGCTGAAGTTCCACCATTTGCTTGACTTTTTTTTTTTTTACCTCGTTTTCTGCTCCGTGTGAACGAACCTTTGCAAGATGATTTTTCTTCTAAATATGACTGATCATCCACTCAGGCGGTTGTCCAGATTGCCTGAGTATGGAAGTTCATTAGTTCCCATGGGTGGAAAATTTGTTTTGGATTCTACAGTGTGAAACAATAGGTCCTACCTGGATGCTATATGGCTTTATTTGGTTTGGGTAACTTCAGTCTTGGACTGCTCTTGCCTTTAGCATGTCTGTGACCATGAGGTTTCAACAGCATGTGACTGCGGTCTGTCTGCCATCCTCATGTGCTTGTCACAAAACAACTGAACAAATTCGCCGTCCTCAGGTGAGCTGATCAGAGGTAGTTAGAATAAGCAGGAAATTGTTTTGCTTCAATGTGTATTTTTGGTTGTTAAAGCACTCGGATAACGCTTAATATTTTTCAAAGTACATGCTGAGCACTTATGAAAATGTGACCCTTTCACTCTCTCAAGTTAGGCAACCAAAACCTGAAGCACACCCTTCTGTAACATCTTGAAAATACGGCAGTTGGTTTTAAAATGCCCCTATGCTTTGTTTTTAGGGCTAGTTATAGATGCGCTAAATATAGGCCAGCGCAAAAGATTCTGGGAAGTCTCTGACAGTGACTTAATGGGAGGTTTGAATGCTTGCATCTAAAAATTAGGCTGCTCAGTTAAGCTTCTCAGATAGGTGAACAGATAGATTGCTTCAGGCAGCCAAGTTTGAGAAGCTTGCCCTACTTCTCTGCTTTTGGAAACACCAGCATAAAAATGACCCGTACAAGGCAGCCGAAAGCGTCCCTGCTTCAGAGTTGTGTACGGCTCAGTATGCAAACTGGGGGCGAGGTTGTTGCAAGCATTGCATTTAAATATCTGGTGGTATGAACGGGATAGATGTTTTCTTATAGAGTGGTCAGGTGCTGTCCTCAGTTGCTGCTGCTGGTGGGAATAATTGTGGTCAAAGGAGCAAATGAAGGAAGGTGGTCCTGCTTGCCACACCAACCAGTTGTATACGGGGAAGCTTCTGCAACAGCCTTTCATCCCTCTCTTGCTTGCATTTAACTCGGAGATCACTGAGGGGTTTTGTCTCGTAAATCAGCTGCTTTGGAGACTGTTATTGCTACCTGACTCTCTTTCAGTTAGTGGCATAAAAGCGACTACCTGGCCACTTGCGTTACCTTACCAGAGTCCTGTGTTGGTGTTTGTGTAACTCGTGCTCCTAGAGAGTAGGTATCTGTACCTTCTAATGCACAGTAGCAGCCTCGAGTAATAAAAACACTAAAGCAGTATGTTTATATGGGAAACGGTGTTACGTAGAAAGGAAAGCAGTGGATAATTGTGAATTCTTCTACAAGAAACCAAGTAGGATTAATAACTAGACAGCAGAGAACTCTGTGGTTGTCATAACTATAATTTTTATTATCAAAACTAAGCTTACTGAAATTGCAGTAAAATACACTAAACTCAGTTTGATGCTGTTTTTTCTTTTTTCTCTTTTATTTTTTTTTCCCCCTCCCTCTTCTCAGTTACAACAGTTACTTTCTATCTGCTCTGGGCTACGTGTTTGTCTTCTGAAAAAACTTTTGTTTCAAGATGCATTTAGGAAACTTGGGCCTAAAAATGTCATTCATGCATTCATGGTTCTACTTGTCTGAAAGAAAAAACAAAATTACATAAAATGAGGATGTTGCTGCATCCACATGCCTTTTTTGTTACTCAGAAGTTTTTGGTGGGCTTGTTTTTATAATTGACTTGGTCTGAAAATCTGAGTTGTTTCTGAGATTATATTTTGGGGACAGTCAGGGGAACTGATTAGAGCTGATCAGGTTTCTGTGGTAGCTTAATCTAAGTCAAATGCTAATTATGAAGTGAGATAAAAATTAAAGCAGTGAGAATGAAAGCTTATACAGAGCACGGCAACTTGGGAAAGCCCAATCCCAATCAAATACTGAGGAGGGTTGCTCTACACCAAGGAAGGATTACAAAAATTGCCCAGAACTTCAAGCAAAGCAACCCACTTTCGTGTTGGTACTCCCAGCACAGAAAAGCATTTGTAGAGGAGCTGGTGGTGTCTTCATGCAGGAAAGCCCTTAGGAGAAGGGGAACTAAGAGGGCTACAGTTCACCATTGCTAACCTGGAGGATGCTTGTGCACCATGCAACCAGATAGGGACGAGGAAGAGTTATACTGCTGAGCTACTGAACCCCTTAGGGGAAAACTTGTCTGCAGAGATAAATTACTATTCTAAACAGTAAGAATTAAAATCAGTAGACTTCATTTTCATTGGTATAATGGGAACTCAGAGGCTCTTTATCTTTTCCTTTTTTTTTTTTAGTCACAAAGGGGCAAAAAGAAATGGGGAAAAAAAACTACCCAAACCAAAACAACCCCCAAAATAAGACATTGCACAAACACAGAAAATAAGCACACATGTATTTTACCCCTTTTTCACCCCCAGGGTGTCTCCCCAGTGGCACGTGCCAAGGCATTTCCAAAGCTAGGCTTTGGAGTCTTTCTGAACTCTGTCGTACATTAGTCTCTGCACCCATAAATTGACTCTAGGGTCATCCAGGGGATAATTAAGCTTTAAATACAGGGTTGCACTAATATGTCTGTTGGCCCTCACTCATCCATTTGAATTGGCAGAAGTCCAGCTGGAATAGAGGAGAGGAGCTGTTTAAGGGACCCGTTCTTCATGACGTTAACATTATCATATCTCTTGTCTTGTACTTCCCGAAGAAAAGGCTAGAATGGGATCGGTGCGTAATGGAGCAGATGTCTTCCAGTGGTGGGGAAGTGGATATTGGCTTTACATTAGGATGTTGTTTGTAGGGCAGAGTATGGCCCAGACTCTGGCCCAAGGAGAATATAGATGCAAAGACAGTAGTAATTTTTATGAAGGCTGCTCAGTCACATGTAACACTTATAGTCAAACTGTTGTGCCAGTTTATTTTTATGAGTCATTTAGAGGAAACATATACTTATCTCCAGTTTAAAGATAGGAAGGAGAAAGTAATTTGCTAACAACTGTTACGGGTTATTTGCAGGGACAAGATAAGTAAAGAGTAATTGTATTTTGACCCATAAATAACTCCAACTTTCAGATGTCTCTTGTACCCTCTGCATTATGGGCAGAAGAATGATTATTTTTTTGTAATCTGTCTGTAAGATGAATAGGACACCTACTTTTATCAGTTTTCACAGTGAGTTAAAAAAAAAAATCAGAATGTTTGCCAGTTATCTTGTGTGGGAGAGCCTAACTCTGCAAAGACTCTAGTTTGAATGTTTTAGGGTTTTTAAATAGACACATTTTTGTCTATATGTATATCTGCTTATTCTTTTATTTAATCAAAGGGAAAAATTGTGTTCATAAGGTCTGACTTTTTTTTTTTTTAAAGTCTAGATTCCAGTGGTTCAGGCATCTGTATAACAGGCTTGTCTGTGCTATACTGCAGAGAAACCTTCCTCTTTGACCTACTGGGTGTTTCTCTTCTGAGGGAGGAAAGCAATTCCTCCCATGTTAAAAGAGTTCAGTCTCCTCCTGTCACTGATTGCCCCTGTTGCTTAGTTGAGCCCAATTATGTGCAATGGCTTCTCCAGGGTTCAGCTGTGAAGAAGGCATGTGTGCAAATGATTATCAATAAAATAACAGGATTTGCATACACAGGAGCAGCACACACGCTACTGCTTTGAAGATTTACCATGTAAGGTACACTTATGGTTTGGTAGGACATCTGTTGACACTGCCACTTTTATACTCCTCCTGCTTAGTTTTCCTGGCTGCCATAGGCAAAAGAAAATAGCAGCGCTAACTGTTCGTGCAGGAGTAATAATAGCCCTTAACAGAAGAAGAGCAATTACCTTTGTCTGGTTTCTCCCTGCCCTAAAATCTAATAAAATAGAAACCAGTGGCTACGTAGTGGATGCATGCAGAAGCCCTGTTGCTTTTACTAAATCTGAGGCTAGTTGTATAAAAAGTCCTTTGCTCACAAGCTGAACTCTCATCTTAATTCTGAAAAAAATCCATTACTGATGGGTAGATTTCCTGAGCGCATTTGACAGCTTTCAAGCTAGCGGTATTTGGCAGGGCCTTTTAAAGTTATAGGAGATTTATAGCGAAAGAGATTACATAGCAGTGGGTTCAGATGCGATCCCTTTCCCCCCAGCTCCTGCACCGGGTAACAATGACAGGAGCTGTCTGTATACCAGAAGGAACAGTTTAAGAGGGGTGGCTGCATTCGGCAATAGAAGCCCCTGTTAGCAGCCGGAAGCATTGGTGCTGAAAAGCAATCGCTGGTGTCAAGAACTTTCCGAGCTAAGCACTGCAGCTGGTGGCAATAAATAGCATTCTAATAAAGGAGGATGTTCAACCCATGACATAAGCGAATACTGTTTCAACCACAAAAAGTAATTTATGGTGCTGCATATGTCTGAAATGGATTTTTTCCGATACATTTTAAAATAAAAATGCTAAGATTTCAATGGAGGGAAAGATCTGCATTTTAAATCAAAATGAAATTGAAAGATCAATGAAAAGTGTACTGCTTTTTTAAGTACGCAATGATACATAACATTTTAAGGATGTGCACTGTCACAAAGCACAATTACCTCCATTCCTAAAAATGAAAGATGCTGTTTTCTGACTGTGAATGTTCTCTATATTGCATCAAACCTAATAACTTCCCATGTCAGTGATAATCCCCCCCAACATTTAGACAGAACCATCATCATCTTCTCCCATAAGAATGCCAAAATGATCATGCAGAAAGTAGCAAATAACAATATGCTTGGATTGCATAAACATAATGATTCCGGGGAAAAAAATCAGCTCCAGCCTCAATGAAGAGCAACAAAAAGGGAGGAGTGGATAATAAAGTCATTAGATTCATCGGACCTGTTAACTGATTGAGTCCACTATGGTAAAGAAGTTATTAGTTTTGACATACCCAGTGGTTTATTTGAACATATACTGCTGTTCTTTGTTATATGTTCTGTTTATGCCACAAGTGATTTCTCTTACATAATTATTGTGAAACTTAGTGATGTTACACCCTTTATCATCTCCCACCAGGAAGAGCAGTGTGGATGTGGAACCAGGAGAAACTGTCCTTTGAGTTTATTTCTGCTGGCTGATTTGGGGGTTTTCTGGGTGCGTGGAAGAGCGGGCAGTTTTGGTTTTAGCTGAGCATAGGCTGTCAAGTTAACTGAATGGAACGGCTGTTCTGCAAGGCCTTTTATACAGGAGTTTGGGTCACGAGGGCTGTATGTGCAAGCATGTAAAATGAGTAACTGGTTAAGTGTTGTTACTCAAGATCAAAATCCCTTGCGCTGGAATGCGAAGCATAGTGTACACATTTGAAATTCCTTAAGGAAATAGGTCCTTTGTAGTATTCTTTTACACATGTTTATTAATTCTCTAGTTTTGCTTTTGGAAGAAACAGGCCTGCACATTTAAGAGATGGCTGATACCCATTTATCAGCGGCACAGCTCTGTACTCAAGCTGATTCCCACCCCTGCCCCCTCCCCTCCCCCTGTAGATGGTTTCTGCTGTCATCTAGGAGTTAAAGAGCCAGATTCTCAGCTGGTGCACATCAGCACTGCTATCCCGAAATAAATAGGCATAACTTCACTGGAGTCACTGAAACCTAAGCTCAGACTCGTGGGTTTTGCCGTCTTGAGCGCAGTGCTTTAAGGCTTATGATACACACTTCTGTGATACTTTGTTATGGTATAAACAAACACCACGCTTCTGATTCGAATTATAATCTCATTCACCCAGAAACCAATAGAGCTCTGCTTATTTATCCCAGCTGAGAGGATAGCCCAAAGGCTTTTCATGTTGTATGATAAAGTCACGGGCTGTGATTCCAACCACCTCCCCCCATCTATATAAACAAGGAGGCGACCCCACTACTGCTGGTGCAATTACTTAGATGTGGAACAGTTGTTCAGAGTTTTGGATTCAAATCAGTGCCACGATGTTTATTCTGTAGTGAAGCGATGTGTCTGCTAAGGCTTTAGTCGGTTCAGAAAGAAAGCAAGAGTCTGAATTTAGGTATCAGTAAGAAGAGTTGGGCAGGAATTTGGGAGTAATTAAAGGATGGAACACCTACCAAAAATGTTGAATTGAATGTTTCCTGTAAACTGTTAGTGCAGCCACAACACTCTTTCATTTTGAGTCGCATTTAAACTCGGGATGGAATCCAGCTGCAAAGCCTGGATCTAGATCTGAATTTCCACAAGTTCAAGGTTGTTGTGATCGGCAGAGTTTATTTGGTTCCATATCTAATTTAAATGCAGAGCTTTTAAGGTAACTTCAATCAGATGTTCTTGGGATCCACCAGAATAATAGTGCAATAAAAGCTGAAATTAAACATAACTGGTATTGTGTAGGGATTTTATTAGTATTCCAGTTTAAGGTTAAAACAGTGCTCTCATGCAGTCAGCCTACGTTAATAAATTAAAGCAGAGGAGTTTGCAAATGATTTAAAATCATGGCTTACACATTTTTCCAAAGCAAAAGAAGAGAAGCACAGAAAGTTCATCTGAATTCTCAAGGCAGTGCATGTGGTGAACATTAGTTTTCCCTTTCTTCATTTTTTTTTTTNTTAAGGTTGGCTAATGCTTTCTTTTTCTTCACAAATACTGTACTGGTAACTGAAGATATCTTCCACATGTGTACAACATCAGGCATAGCAACATCAGTGATACAAGGACCTTCTTTAGGTGCGGTGCATAGTAGAAAGGAAACATGACTGTGTATGTATTCAGATCTCCACAGTGGTATGTTCTTCCGAAACCACAAATCACTTCAAATGAAGAAACATGGCCTGGCAAGAACTGGGAACTGGAGGAAGAAAAGAATGCAGTACTTACTTAAAATCCAAACAGAACCCGAAACAAAGAACCCAGTTCTTGCTTCTAAAATTAACCTGTAATATTTCACTCAATACGCTGTCTTGATCAAAATCAGCAATAGGAATGGGATAACTATCAGTTGTCACAATTTTTGGCAACAAGAAACAACAAAAAAATCAACGATCCCCTTATTCTCCTTCATTACCTGTTTTCTTCACTTCAGGCAGGTTAGTGGTTATCTAGGGAATGTCAGCAATGGTAATTCTGATAGAAGCTCTGTCTCGTGGTTTTGGCTGGTGAGAAGGTGTTCGATAAGAAACCGCCAGGTAAAGGACAGAAAGCGGAGATGTAAACAGACTTCCAAAGGCTGCCTAGAGGACTGAGATTTGCGAGTGCTGTGTTCCTCTTGGCACAGCTGGAACACCCTGCCTGACTCTGTGGGCTAGTCTCGCATTGCCTGGCTGCCCAGCTTGCAGGTTATGGATGGGAGGCTATCTCCTGCCTGGAGAAGATCTTCAGTGCCCTGGGAAGACATCTTTACTCAGGGCGGAGAAGTGGGGAAACATTATAATTTCTAGAACAATGACAGCCCACCTGTGAAAGTACTCCAGAACCCCCTTTCAAAGTTAGGAGGATGGCTACAGCTTCTGTGTGCTCTGGTTTTCAGGCAGCACATCACCTGGGGGTGGGTGGTTGCTCAGAGAGGCTTGCAAGGTTCAGCTGTCTATACCAGCTAATTGCAGTTTACCTGGTATAATGTTCTCAGTGAGCCGGCTGTGCTGTTCTGGCATTTATTAAATGAAATTCCTCCATTCAGTTATTTTCAGAAGTCTCAAATACAGAATTCGGACTAGATGTGATCTCTGACCAAGCACAGGTGTCTCCGGGCAGTTTAAGAACGTACTTTTGAGGAGCTGATTTACCCCGACCTCGTGTTTGTCCCACGAGAGCTGAAGGACCTGGTACATGGGACTGCACAATTCCAAACTGATACTCACCTGTGAGCTGTTGCCTCTTTGATCATCAGTTTTTAAGACCTGAAGCCCATTGCTTTTTCCTCTCCACTCCCTTCTTCCAACTTAAAAAATTTGCAGGAGATGACTTATTGCTTTGCAACATAAAAGCCTGTCACTTGTAGCACTCAGCTCTTCCGATTTCCCCCACACAGGTGATTTGCTGCTGCAGTTGCGTGGTTTCTGCGGCGTTAGACCTGCTTATAGTTGTGTAACACAGCAAATAGGATCCACAGATTTTTAGAGCCTTTAGATGATCATACCTACAGATAGTAACCACAGATGTAGCAACGACTTGAGTGGTCTCCTCTCCACTTTTCCCAGTCAAGTTCAAAAATGCCAGCGTTAAGAGCCCCAAAATCAAAAAAAGAAAAAAGCCACGTGAAGCACTCTGGTGCTCCTGTTTTGATTTTGTGCTCTTTCTTCAAGTTATCTCAAAGAAAAGGCATTGAGGTCTCTTAAATGCGTATATCAGCTGCTGGCAGCACTGAATCTTTCTTTGTGTATCCTGCTTAAGAGAAGAATGACAGCTGATGGATAAATCTTTCTAAAGACGTCTGAAACAGCCATATTTACTGAACTGGATCTTTTGAAGACTTAGCTAGCGAGGCTACATTTTGCTTACCACTTTTGTATAAAATTACACTATGAATCACTCCTGTTATGTCCTTTTTTTTGCCTCCTTTCCAGTAATTTTCTATTTCTTGTTTGCATTTTAGTAGCATGGAATAGGGATCTCAAGCTTTTTGGATAGAAGGCTGTATATTTAAGAACTCAAACTTCAGAGGACTTGCCAAATCCTGCATCAAATATGAAACTCGCAGAAAGAGCATTAAAAAATATTTAAACTAAGCGATTAATTTCTTACCATCTGGAAAACCACAAACAGTGACAAAAGCAACTCAAAAATTCATATGCCATTAATAGGCTGACTGCTTCGATACAGAATATTATGCTGCTCGTAGCAACAGATTAATGTATAACCAGTCATGACTGGCCTTTCAAACATATCAGAATAGACAATCCTGTATATAATGGGGAATTGCTATATTATGATTGATGTCCAAGATTTATGATGTTATAAACTATTGGTTATGTTGTTTTGACAATGGAAGAATTAACGAACGAGACAGATTTGCCTGCAGTGATGAACTATATTATAAAGCAACATTAATAAAGATAAAACATTTGGAAATTCTTTACGAAAAATAACATTTTTGCTCTTTTCATAAGGAACAAAAGAAGCCAGAAACATGACAGATTTCATCAAGAGAGCTGTTCACAGATTAAAAGTAGGTCTGATTTTTGTTTCGCTGTGCTAGACTTCACTTCTTAAACCATAGAAAAGTGAGGTGAGTATTTTCAAGCTTATAGGTTTGGGGGATTTTTGCTTACATGTGGTGAGTTGACTCTTGCTGGATACCGGGTGCCCACCAAAGCTGCTGTATCACTCCCCTCCTCAGCTGGACAGGAGAGAAAATATAATGAAAGGCTTGTTGGTTGAGATAAGGACAGGGAGATCACTCACCAATTACCGTCACGGGCAAAACAAACTCGACTTGGGGAAAATTAATTTAATTTGTTACCAATCAAATCAGGGTAGGGCAATGAGAAATAAAACCAAATCTTAAAACACCTTCCCTCCACCCCTGCCTTCTTCCTGGGCTCAACTTCACTCCCGATTTCTCTACCCCTTCCCCCCAGTGGTGCAGGGGGACAGGGAATGGGGGTTGTGGTCAATTCATCACACGATGTCTCTGCTGCTCCTTCCTCCTCAGGGGGAGGACTCCTCACACTCTTCCCCTGTTCCAGCGTGGGTCCCTACTATGGGAGACAATCCTCCATGAACTTCTCCAATGTAAGTCTTTCCTACGGGCTGCAGTTCTTCATGAACTGCTCCAGTGTGGGTCCTTTCCACAGGGTGCAGTCCTTCAGGAACAGACTGCTCTAGCGTGGGTTCCCCATGGGGTCACAATTTCTGACAGCAAACCTGCTCCAGCGTGGGCTTCTCTCTTCACGGGGCCACGGGTCCTGCCAGGAGCCGGTGCCAGCACGGCCTTCCCATGGGGTCACAGCCTCTTTTGGGCATCTGCCTGCTCTGCTGGGGGGTCCTCTATGGGCTGCAGGTGAGTATCTGCTCCACTGTAAACCCTCATGGCTGCAGGGGGAGAGCCTCCCTCACCCTGGCTCCCCTGCTACCAAAACCTTGCCACGCAAACCCAAAACATTATGTGGTGTTATATCAAACAAGAACTGCTTGTGTCTGGGCGAGTTTTTCTGTTCAGCCTTCTGGTGTACTCAGAAAATGTCATGTAAGGTCCACCGTGATCTTAACATCTGCCTGTTAAGCCAGCCAGGCCTACTTGTGTAATGAGCTAAATTGGGGAATTGAGGGCGTTCAGCATATAGAATTTGCAGCTGACTGCATCTCGGTGTATGGTGGCTAGAAAGGCTGAAAGACTGCAAACAAATATACAGCACAGCAAGAGAGCTGAGACTCAGTAATCTTTGAATATTGAAGGAGATGGGCTGCTCTATAAAAGGGTACCTCTGGCCCAAGTGGCTGTCATGGGGAGCTGCTTGGAATCCTCCATTTCTGAATACCTAAATACTCTGACTGGCTTAATTTTCAGAGTGCTTTGCACTATCTGGATGAACTTTTTCTATGAAATCAGGGTAATCCAAATCGCTAGATTGACCTAAAGTTTTCTACAATAACATTTACCTCACAGTTAGAACACAAAAAATACCTAGCAAGAAAGGACAGAGAACTATTTAGTTTAAAAATAAACATCCCAGAAGAGGAAGGGGAAAAAAAGTTGGAAGTGTATAATTGTACATATTGGGCATCAACTAAAATGGCAGGGCCAAAAGATTGAAGTAAACGTGAACATGAAAGTCCATCTTTACCTGAAGAAAATGTGATACTGATGTCAAGGACATTGCTATTTATCTTTCACCCTTTTCTTTTTTGTGTGTGTGTGTTAATGTTACTTTTGTGCTATGCTTCCCCAGAGTAAGGTTGATAAACCAGTTTAGCTGGCTGTGCCATTGAAGACATCTGTAGAAAATGGATGTCCTGTTGAGAGTCAGGCAAAGATAGATGATTAGATTCCTTAACCAGTCTATTGAGTCTTTCCACTTAATTTTTATACTGTAAAAAATATACACTGGTTGCAGAAACATCTGTTTCATCAGAAACATTAGGAAGCTGAACATGTGAAGAAAGGCTTCTCTATATTGCTGGAGAGATGAAAAGTCAGTATATTTGTCTTCTCTTTTGTTAGCTCTTATCTTGGGTCTCTGCTATTCTCCTCTTAAAGGTCAGATCCAAAGAGAATTAATTTAGATGCCTAAACTTGGAATACCATTCCTGCAGACCCTGGCTGCAGCGGCTCGTTTCCCAGGTGTCCAGGGCAAACAAGACCTCAGCTTTTCGCCCCAGAATTCCCCACAAGCCTGAAGTCCTGCTGCTTCCCGTACCCTTGAACACCTTGACTGTACCACCATCACCTTGTCACCTTGTCCATGCTTTTTTCCTGGCTGTGATGCAGAAGTTAGGTAAACTTCTCTGTGGGGTTTCATCTATATGTTAATCTAAAAGTAAACCTACATATGGTAAGTCAATCAATCTCTACTTGATGTGCAGTGATAGCAACTTTTTTCTCATAGAACACATATGGCAGGAGAGTGAGTTGCTGTCCCCCCTCTTATACAATTGCAGTTTGGTAAGCGCATTAATATGTATTTGGTTTTCTCCTTCATACAAAGGATGGATTTAGACTGACTGAGGACATATCTGAAATAGTACTGTGATGCTCACTCTTTTTCCCACTTTCTGGCCCTTGAAACTTCAGTCCTTTCTGCATCAGAATGACTGTGACAGATGACAGTGGAGACTGTTAAGTGTGCCCACGGGTTTGGACTCCCACTTGTGTCTTTCTGATCCCAAGAAGGTGCTGGAACCACCTGCCTTTGCAAGCAAGCGTATTGAGAGAGGGCTCCGTGTCTTCTGTAGTTCAGAAGAATTCTCTGCATCAATTTATTGGGAAAGTATTTGTAGGCACTTACATTTAAGGCTTGTAAGGGATTGTAAGCAGGTGGAGACACTGCTATGTCCTTAACGAAGACTCCTGCTTCAGGGGGAAAAAAAAAAGAATTTGCATATAGCTCTCCCCAGTTTGTTCCTGCTGCAGTAAGTGTGTTGACCTTCAGGTGGCTATTCAGTCTGGAGGTGGTTTCAAACGGACCTTCTGAGGTGGATAACTCCTTCAGTGAACAACACAAGGAACCGAGGCCCCTAAATAAGGATTTCAAATTTATTTCCTCATAACAGTTAAGCTGCACAACACATGGTTGCAGCACCTGAGTGATGCTTGTGTGAACTCAACAGCATTTCATACTATGGACTTCTTAGCTTTGCTGAGTTGGTAAAACCTGCTTTATGTCCCAGTAGGCATCACTAACTAAAGCTCTTTCTGTTGGGGACCACTCCGAATGCTCTGTGAAGAAAAAACATCCCACTGGGATTCTGTCTCACTATCTACTACATCTCCTGCTAAATAATAGTCTGTGTATACACATATAGGCAGCTTTATACCTGAACAAATCAGATATACAGCAGTTGCTTCTCCTTGACTGAGAGCATACATGTTAACTGTCTATGTCTATGCTCTTAGATAAAAATAAATAAATAAATAAAAGTATATTTATATAAATAAAAAATATAGCTGCATTTCATTTCAAACTGAAGTATTTTAGAAAGCTGCATAGGGATTTTCAAGAGCATTTGACAATTGGCTTAACTTAGACTCCTGTGAAATAATTGGTGATGTCTAGAGGCAATGAGTTAAGCCATCGCTGACTGCACTAGACAAAAACCACCCTTGATTTCTCAATTCATTTCTTGGAAGGTATGACAACAAGGTATCTCTTGTAGGTTGTAGTATATGTATTGTCACACAGTGCTTAGAAACTGCAGACCCTGTCTTTCTAAATTAAATGGGTAATATCCATCCCTGAACATCAGTGGTAGGGCTAAATTGTTTCTAAGAGCTATGTATAAGGCTTTTTGGAGTTGAGATATGCCTAAAACGTTTAAGTTGCTAATTTCTGCCGTTAACAGTACTGAATTTCACAGGGCAAATGGAATGTGTGCTGAATTATTTGCAAAGTCCTTTTCAGATTCAGTATACAGCAACCTCACTTTGGAGAAAATTTAGTCTGAGTACAGAAGAACAAAAGTACGCTGCAAATATTTTGTTTGTGCAGCCTGAGATTGCCTTTGAATGTTACCTGGGAAACAAAAACAAACAAACGCAACCACAAACCCAAACAAATGCTAAACCAAAAAAGCAAAACACAGAAGTACAGGCGCACAGCTATACCTGGGACTTGGAAACTGAAGTGTTGTCCATTGTGTTTTACTCCAGTGCAGTCTTTGGCAATAAACTTAATTTTTATGCCTCAGTTTACCTGTGTCAGAGCTGCAGAAGGAAAACTGATGTTTTAATAGTGGTGTCAGATTAGTTGCGTCAGAAGAATAAGTCACTAACCCTTACACAATACTAGCAGAACAACTGTTGATATTCAGTGGGACTTCTGAGGGTGGGATTTGTGTATCTGGAAGAATCCAATTCCATTTTGAAATCAGAGGCAGGTATCTAATCTGAGTTTTTAGTTATTGCTGTAACAGGACTATTTTTAGAATCTCATTGGGCTGCTTTTGTTTCCTGCTTGGTGATCATAGTCCATCCGCTCCAGTAAACATCAAAGTTAAATACCTTCCCAAGTGTGTAACATATGAAGATGCACACCTGGAGCACCCCGCTGCTATTCATTCTGCTACTCAAAATTCTAGCAGCCGAGCTGTCTGAGCAAGGCAGGCATCTTTGCAAAGCTTCTAGCTTTGTACACGTCTTCATGATGGAAGTTGTCCTCTCTTAGACTGCTCTGCACAACTAAATTGTCCCCGAGTCTCAGATGAGGTAACCAGATACTTCGTTTCGCACAAAATGGTTTTGTACTTTATGCTGTAACTTTTTGATTAAAGATTTTAGAAGATTGTCCCAGGTGGAATTGCTATGGGGGCCAAAGCCTGTCTCCCTGCATTGACAACAGCGGTAGCTGAAGTAGGGCATCATACCGGAGTTGCTGAATATGCCAGGGATACGTTCCTGACGGTACAGCCAGGAAAGCTTTCTGCATCCAGAGAGGTTCAGTTGCATTCCTTAGCACTTAAGTTTTACTTCTCCAAGTAAAACAGCATAAATTCACCATATAAATCCCAGTTCTCTCTCCCCGATTAATGAGGAACCCACGGAAAACATTATCTGTGGTGGGTGTTTTTTTTTTTTTGTTTGGTTGGTTGTTTTGTTTTTTTCCCCTTACCAGCACACTTGCTGGGCTTTTTGTCTCACCACCTGATTAGCCAGAGATACACCAGATCCCTTAAGGAGAAATCTCATCTTGCAGTTCAGAGGTTTCTGAATTCATTCTGCCTGACCTATTTCTGTGACAAATCTGCTAATTTCACAATTAGAAAAGTCACAGCTAATAGACAGTTCACTACAGGTTCTGATAGTCCAATTGTCGTCTTCCCACTTTACACATTATGCTAGCAGTAGAAGTCCTCCTGGCCACCTTTGGTATTAACTGCATCTTTGTAACTCCATTATATTCAGACCGCTCAGTCAATGACAGTCTTGAATCTGGAGGTATCAAGTGAACAGACTTTCTGATGAAATTACCAGGCCTCTGACTGTGTCTGTCTTGGCCTCCTAGTGTTCCTGGCATTTTTTTTTTTCCTTCTTGAAGTACTTTATTTTTTTTTCCTTCTTTCTTGCCTTTGCTGTAACTGGGAAATTCAGAGCATTCACCACCCACAACAAAAACCAGCCAAGCAAAAAAAATGCAACACCCCCCTCCCAACCAAGCACACTTAAACCCCCTCAGTGGTACAGCTGACATTTGGGGCACAAGGGAAGTAAACCATCATTGTATTGCTATTTCATTACAGCTGTATTCATCGGTAGGTTCAAGTGTTTGTCTTAACCTCTATCTTATAAAGTCTAAGTGGTTAGTTCATTGTAAGGAAGAGTGGAATACAGAGACGGGTTAATAAAGCGCATTCCAAGCCAGTTGCATTTCCCTTCATTCCTTGGCTCAGGTCAGCCACACTTTAGCCCATGGAGATGCATCTTGTTTAGCTTTTGTACATGTAGAAATATGGAAGACTGGCTGGTCTGTGACTCGCACGCAGCCCAGCATCAGCACTCATTCACTTATTTGCAAATGGTTCAGCATTTTTGTGACCTGGTGAGACTTATGTTTTGAGCTGGTTCAGTCACTCAAGACACATCTTTTAAAACACGAACAAAATAATGTTACAATATGCTGTATATCAGCCAATGAACAATTCTGGAACAAATTAGTTACGTCTCTGAAAGCTGTGGTGGGTTTTTTTCTTTTTTTGACTGAATTCAAATAGTACTTTATGCTCCCTTTTCACTACATGAACAATGACACACAGAGGTGATTTTATCAGCCCAAAGATACCTTTTATTTAATGACAAACCTGCGTACCTTCAGTGTGCTTATCTGCCGTACAGCATACTTTGTGCCACTCAGATACATCTAACAATTGCCAATATTCTTGTGGTATCTATATCACCGTGGTTTTGGCAGAGGCTACGTACAAAGAAGAGAAATCTATCATCAGCTCTGTTTTCCTTCTCCAAGCATTGACTTTTATATTGCATCACCAGAGCTTTAATAATTGCAAATCGGCAAATGCATAAACGTTTTTTAAGTTGCCGAAGGAGTGCTGATTTACAGCACAGGAGAAGACCTGGCTCCACAACTTGAGCAGATAAACTGAATCGAGGGTGTTTCTGACGAAGGCGTTATTCCAGTCATGTGGGTGAATGGAACTTTCCAAAGTGAGAACAATGCAGAAACATTAAACGAACTAGACAATGAAACAATTATTTAAAAATATCTTCATTTTTAGCACATTGGCAAATGGAATGCATCTAGCTAAGTATACGAGTCTCACAAGCTGCCTCTCAATCTGGACCCGTGGAGCTGAGAGAAAAGCACCGCAGTGAGGAGGAGAGAGACCGTGAAAAATCAGAGTAGAACTGCAGACGACGGGAACGCGTTGTGAAACTGCTTTCAGACTCTAAGCCAGTGTGGCAAACTCCTTGTTCTGCTAAGCTCGGTACTAATTCTATTGCTGATTCAACGCTGCAGAGCCAGATGCTAAAACCAAGTAAATCTATCGAGAGAGTTGTGGTTTGGTCACCGTCACTGGTTTTCTGTGACTGGACTGTCAATGCTGGGATCCAAACCTGGGATTTCATCCTTACGATGGGTCCTTTCCTTTGTTTTCCTCCGGTCCTGATTCACATCAAATACGCCTCGCCAAAGAATTCAGGAAAATACTTTTTGATATCTTTGAAGGAAACACGAGGCCAAGAAATCAGAAAATGCTTTGCTGTTTGGTCATTAGTATTTATAAAACCAGGAAGCCATCACTTATGGGCTTGCCATACAAGGGCTAAATAGACAGAGGAAGTTGTGTTTTAACATTGTTAGTGGATCTGTGGGAAGCACAGTAATGCCTTTGACTGGCTGACATATTTAAAAGCACAACTTGTGTACATCAGAGTTTTAAGGTGTCACTGTTGTAAATATGCTGGCGACTACGTCTCTAAGAACATTTTTTTTTTTTTAATCCCAGACTGAAAAAGAAGGGGAATGGGGTAGATTAGCAAATTGAACCAGATGAGAGAAAACAGTGAAAACTGCATAAAGGAAAGAGTAATGGAAAACCTCTTCAGCGAAAATGGAAATAAACCAAAAAAGCAAGTCTCCTAGATACGACTAGCGCAGTATGCTGGGACAACAAAGTTGCTTTCCATTTAAAAGACAATGCCTTTTACTGAATGCAACGTAGCAGAAGAAACCTTGTTCCCCTCTCTGGCGAAGAGGACACTTGTGTGCTGACCCAGCAAGGTGGGGGCTTCTTGAGAGGGTCTCGCAAGCCAGGACTGGGCAAAGCGCAGCTGCCATCTGAGTCTCTGGTGACAGTGAGGTTTCCATCTGTTGTCCTTCAGGAGGTTGCGGGTTGCCTCTCTTCAGAAGCAGCCACTAAGCTACAAGAAGAGCTTTGGCCAGGCTTGGCACCTGGGGGAGGGAGGCTTTTGTTTCTCTTCGTGAAGCAAACAGAGCTTTGGATGAGGTACGCAATTCTGAAAGAAGAAACGGACAGAAATAAACGGTGTAGTAGGGAAGAATGAAGAAAAGGAAACAAGAAGCATTTTTTTTTTTAGGAAAATGGAACTGAAGTGTGTTATTAACACATGAAAAAAAATTCGAGAAAAATAGTCTATAGGGTGAGTGCAAAACAGTTTGATTAGGGAAAGAGCACAGGGAAGTGCAAAGCAATTCTGAACTCATTGTTTAAGCACAAGAACTTATTTTTCTGCTTGGTGTTCTCACTGCGCTGGCACTCACCGTCCTTGTGTCACAGCACGTGCAGCTGCAAAATGGACACTCTGTGTCATTATTAGTAAAAGTCACTTTAACTTCTAAAGAGGATGTCCCTGAAAGTAGGGATGAGGACTTATCACCTTCTCTATTTTGCAAAACCTAGCTTGTTAATGTGACAAGACCTCACCAGAAGACAAATAAGGCTGAATAAAATACAGTCCCTATGCAGGAATACCAGGGTAAGTGCTCAGCTATCAGCGTGACACAGCTGAACACAGATGCCAGTAGATCACCGTCTCTGATCTAACCTATGATGCAGTGATGTAAGAGAAGAAAGAAACTAGAAGCAGACTCATAGCCCCTAGCACATCTGGGGCAGAAAGGAGGACATATGAGAAGAATCCAAGGGAGTCTGCTTGGATTCTCCCTGGCAGAGCTCTTGCAAACTGCCCGCTTTGTGTAAGCAAGTTCTTCTGCCCCCAGTAACCGAAGAATGAAGGAAAAAGGTGTGCAGCTTGTAAAATGGAGATGAGGAAACTGCACATTACACACTAAAGGCTAGCTATAACAAGTGATAATGTATTTTCCCTCTAAATAGACTCTTCAGTGTTACTTTTCCAGCTAACAGGTATCTCATCTGGGACATAATTAAAACTCCCCATTGATGCTCAAATGTTAGACAATTTGCTTCTTTGTCTGTAGTTAGTGTGAGCTTTGAGTAAGTTATCTATCTCTAGTCAAGGAGCATAAAACAGTTACGCATAGCATTAGTAGACAGGATTGTTTCAAGCTAAAAGTACAGCATGGATTAGGTAAATGGGAAACAAAGCTAAATCTAGGACACGCATTACCTCGCATTCTTATGACCTGTTGGCTTGTCATGCCAGAAAATGTTGCTGAGTTTCCAGGGCTGTGAGTTGCTGGAGCACAAACAACTCGTACAACGCTTACCCTCTTTGGTTGCCTGCAGGAAACCTTACAGAAAGGTTGGGGTGAAATGAAAGCACTGGAAAACTGGTGTCAACTGGAGTCTCCAACTTTTTGAGGAGTCAGTGTGAGCTCATCAGTATAGCCGAGTAATTGGGCTAGCAATTACAGAATTGTTTAGATAATCAAGCCAGCTGTGAGAATTGAGAGTTTGGATCTTCATGGCAAATGCACACCTAAGCAAAAGAACTTCTTGCTGCTGCATGCTCCATTTAGCAGACTTTTTCCTACTACGTATTTTGTTTAAATAAATGTTTATTTCACAAAATGAGCTGTAAGACACGTCTCCGACTATGAACACTGGTGTTAGGAGTTTTATGAGCATATCCTATGATGGATATATCCCATTAGTGTTATATTTTATTGGTGACAGCTAACCATCACACTCATTCATGTAACAGCCTCGAAACACTGAATGTTTCGACTTACTGACTTCAGACCGATTACACATGTACAAAACCAAGTATTTAAGTTTTTCCACAGGGTGAGATTAGAATTCAAACTAAACTTGACAGATCACAGAAGTAGTTTGAAGTCAGCAAGTTAAAACTCTCAAAATGCACTAGCAAGAGGGAAAGACTAATATGCAAGAAGGGAAAGAATAAGAGGATGAGAAAAATGATGACTTTGGGATGAATGTGGATGTGGGCATCATAGAGGGACCCGATGAAATAGAAACCACCAACTTGTCACTGAGGGAATGTAGGAGTCTTCTACATAAGATACTGCGTTTCTAAAACCAGAACAAAATAACAGAGACAAACAGGTAGAGACTAGTTTAGAGTAACATATATGATCACAAAGTTCAAAACTTTCTACATAAAATATTGGAAAAGTTCATGTTGTGTAGCCGAGAAAACAATATTCAAATACAGAAAAGGTCAGAAAAAGAAGGCAGCCGTCGGACATTCTCTATATTCATTTATAATTGGATGAGATGTAACAGGTCTATTATTGCAAAAAAAAGATTTAGGTAAGACATTTGAAAATCTTTCTAACTACACAAGGTGGGTAGTGGAATGGATTCCCATAATCTTTCTAAGCACATCCATGGTTGGTGTTTTTTAAGAACGGATTAGACAGACATTTAAGCTGATCTGTATAGACAGTCTTGCCTCAGAGGAAGGACAAAACTGTACGTCTTGAGACCCAACTGTGCCCATGCTTTTTTTTTCCATGATATGTAGCCAGACTATTTTTTCTAAATGTATTTCATCATTTGTATGTAATGTAATGCCAAGCACATTAAAATGAGGCTCCTTAAAGTGTGTACGGAAACAAACTGATTAAACTAATTTTTGTTTTTCCACTCAGTACGGAGCTATCATGCTGAGGCAGAATACAAAATGGAGTGTGGCATGAATGCTCATTATGGAAAAAAAAATTAATCCAATATTTCCATTTGTAATGGAAAACGTTTTCTGGTAATAAAGCTTGCATTTCCACAGTACTCTTCTAATGGGAGTTTCAAAGTGCTTTCAGAAATATTGTTAGTGCCCCTGAGGCACCTTGTTGGGTGAGACCCTGTCTGTGCAGCTTCACGCTGGAGACGGAAGCCCCAAAATGTCCAGTTTGAGTTGTAAAACCTGCCAGCTCTCAGCAGGGCTGGGCCTGGCCTCCTCCAGGTGCAGCTCATCCCCTCGTCTCTGTCACGCTCTCTCAGCATCACTGTCACCTGTCAACTCGCAGAAATGTCTCCATGCTTTTATCAACACTTAAATATGGGGTACCATCCTATACAACAGCGATAAGTGAGGAGTTATTGCCCTTTCCTGAAGACATCTACCAACATGCCTATAAACAGCAAGCAACAGGGACTTTTATAAGAAAAAGAGTAGTGGTATTTATGAATGCAAGAAAAAATTAAATGTATATATTATACATATTTTTATAAAAAATTTACATGTACTTATATAAATAAATATATATAAAATAAAACAATTGTATTCCTTTGATCTAGCCTCCCATGTCATCTCTCCTTAGGAGAGAGACCTGGGGAGACGTTGTATGTGTTTGTACAGCACGTTGGATCAGAGAGACATCGATCTTGGCAAGAATCTCTCATTGACAGTATTAAATGAATGATATATCAGACATTTGTGTCTTAATGCTACAGTCTTTGTACTCTGGAAACCTAAATTTGCATAATGTTCTTAACCTTGACTTGGTGCTTGTTTAGGTATTTTCAAAAATAATTATTTAATAGTTATTGTTTGACACAGTTGTGTAATTCTTGTTTGACCGTTTTACATGTCTGCTTTATGTTAACAACGAATAATTGGGCCACGCAACAAATCGTAGTTGCTGTACGCATTAACACTTCTCCATGTTCATACTGCTTTCATTCTGCAAGTTCTCAGAGGTAAATACATTACAGTAAGTCTGTCTGCTTATATACAGTTGGCTGAGCATCAAGATCAATCTGTTAAATATCTATCTATATATAAAAAACAAAGCGTTTGCCTGGTATTAGGTGGATTCACTTTCTGCAAAAACTTAACTTAGCACTAATGCCTTACACTGCCCTTCAACACCACACTTTGTGGCATCACTGTTGGAGGCAACAGCAAAAAGTATTTACGCAACGTAAGGAAAAAAACTCCAAACCCTCTAATAATGAGAATAACCTTAGCCAAGGATATTTCACTGAGAATTAATAAACAGCTGGGGTTAATGGTCACTGGCTTCACCTTAGGCCCTCAATTAATCCCTGAACCTCAATTGTTATTACCTAATTGACTTAGCTTCATTTCATTTTAACATTTCAAAGTGATCTTCCTAAAATCACCCTGACAGAGTAACGTGGTCTCTGCAGATGTGCACTGACATGGTTCCAATATTGTTACTTTCTCTCCATACACTTGCATTGACATTTCATTTTGTTTTGACATGGCAGTGCCACATCTATGGATCGGTGCGCGTGACACGCGGTTGTTCAGAGGAGGTGAAAGCCTGTCCGGGAGCGAGGGCAGGCTAACATCCTACAGAGGCACAGGATGCCCAGTGAAAAAGCTCCTGAGCAGAATGACTGTTATCAGCGTGAAAGATTGTTATATCATTGCAAATACGACTTGTATGTTTGCAAAGGGAAGAGAGTCAGATAAAAATGTCACGTGAAATCTTGCTGTTTTTCTTAAAAAACAAACAAACAAAAGTCTTTTCTTCTGGACCAGCTTAAAAACCTAGCCTGAAAAATGCACCAGATAACATATTTAAAAAGAAGTTTTTTGATATTACCATTTCATGCTTATTTGAGGCTGCAAATAAATTATGCAAATCTCATGTTCCAATAGCATAATATCAATGCAAGTAGCTGAATACTGTAAGATGCAACTCTAAATCAAGAAATCCTTATAAAAATAGGGCATCAAAATGAAGTCCTTTTATTATGTGGAAAAGTTTTTGAAAAGTCTTTTGAAGCTCTCTGATCCAGCTTTGAAATAATTTTGGTAGATTACTATTGTACAAACCCCATAATTTATAGTAGCTGACCTAAGCTGCTCTTTGTATAACAGCCATATATGAAACAATAGCAGGAAAGTGAAAAACTCAAGGGGAACTAAAACTGTTCTGTTTATTATTTAGCTCATAATTACATCTTCCTTATTTAATCTTTTGAATCCTGGCATGTTCTTAATAATACAGGTTCAAATAATATTTACTATACACAGGAGAGTTAGTTTTGAGTAACGCATTTAGACTATCCAAACTTTGTGTAACTTGTGACCTTTCCCTAACCTAAGCGAGGTCTATTTTATACAGATCGTCCTAGATAGACGGTTTCTCTATAAATGGTGAAGTTGCTGCCAAGCTCCCATTGTTCGTTAGTTCATTTTTCAACAGGCACACTTTAGGTTCCTATCACACCACTGTAAAGAGCAAGCCCTTGAGGTTTCTTCTTTTGTCAACGTAATAAAACGGTTATTTCTGAAGAATTTGCAAATCCGCAACAAATGGCCCTTTGTGACTTAGAATAACACGATAGGAGGAATTTTTTTGTTGTTGCTTTTGCAGGCGGCCTCCTATTTTATTCCATAATATTACGTTAATAATTGAGCAGCATTTGTCTTAACGTATTTATAATCTTGTCCTCGAAATAACAAATGCATGTTTCTAACAACTGTTATTCTCGCTCCATATTCACTGTCTAACTGCAGAAGATCCCTTCAGAAGCTGTCTAAATAGCGAGACTACTTCAGCTGAAGTAGAAGGAAGAATCGAGTTCAATCCTGTGTACTTTTTTGTTGACCCTTGAGGAGTTGTAATCAACTTTGGTAAATAAGAACAACCCGTAGGATGTACAAGCTTTTGCCAGAACGATGATGGTCTGAAAGTGGGGAGCTACCCAGCTTTCCCTCCTGAGCCAAGCAGATTTTGGCACGGGAGGAAAGCTAAACCTTTGGCTTCAACAGACCTTCTTGCAGAAGTGCTGCGCAAGCTGGGCATGAACCTGCAGAAGAGACTGCTGTAACAGCTAAATTCCCAATACTGGCTGTGCCTATTTTCTAGTAGCACAGATGCACTTTTAACTTAGTCCTTTGTACAACTCTGCTCTCAATACTGGAGTGATTACACTGCGCCAGTGCTCTGCCCTGGGAACACTCCCAGCCTGCAGGAACGACCTGTATTTCAAACCAAGAGAATGAAGAAACGCATCACGGTGCTTCGCTGTTACAACGCAGTGTGGAAATTTGAGGACAGCCTGCCTGGTACCTAAAGCTGCTATTTAGAGTAAGAGCAAAATTGCTCGAGATGGTGGGTCAGCCCAAACTGGAAACGGCCCTCTTCAGATGTAGTATCAGAAACAGAGGCAGGGAGTAGAAAACACAGGACAGACTTTTCAAAGGGCAAACAAGGGCAAATGGGAGGATACTGAATAAATACATGTGGAACGGTTAAAAAAGATGGAAAATTAAAAGGGGAGGATTTAAAGGCAAACGGAAAGAACCATGAATAGTCTTCTGTAGTAGTCTAGATGGTGGAGAAGTCCAAAAGCAAATACCAGGAAAGAATGACTTTTTGAATGAGCGAATATAACAAAATAGGATGAAAATTATTCATGAACTATCAGTACTATTAACATGATAAAATAGTAATGAGGTAAGCACAGTAAGACATTTGGTCCTTTTTCTTCAGCTTTAGAACAGAAGTTTTATTCCACTGTGAGCTGGCTTTAGGGAAAGATTATTAAACTCATACTAATAATATGTCCCCGGAATATACGAATGGTAAAAAATGTTTTCTTTTTATACTAGAGAGTGACCCACCATTGTGCTGTTCCTCCTGTACAAGGAAGTTTTACTTCCCTGTTCAACACAATTACATCAATTCCTACTGCTCAGAACAGGCCTTATTACAGCGCTTGTAAGAGCAGATGCTCGGCAAGTCTATATATGCCAGCGAGAACATCATTCAGTTTTATGCACACTTCTGTTTTCTAGCTTGGCGTAATTCATTAGTGCACTCTACAGAATACTCCATAAAACTGGATTTGGCTTTAACGTTAAGGTTCTAATGACTACATTGTTGTTTAAGGAAACAAAAGCAACAAACAACCCACAAACAAACAGTAGTCTCTCCTCTTTAATATTAAAGTCGATGTTTACATCTGATAGAGAAAATACACAAATGAGGGTTTTTTGCAAGATACAAGTAGGAATATCAAAGCAGTCTTAATTTTTTTTCAGTGTTCTGCTTTCAGCATTTAAACTAGTGACACAGTGTCATTTTTGTGGTGGCAAAGCTTGTTCCATAGCCTGTAATGAAATTAGTACAGTTCGTATACTTTTGTGGCTTATTTCATCCTCATTCTAATACAAAGATTCTTAAAGGGGGCAATATATAAAGATGAGGTCAAAGCTTTGATTAAAGACAGCTGTACTGCTTTCCAACCTGTTATGTCACAGCATTAGGTAGAGGAATAAATAAACAAATACAAGCCTAACCTGATTTATCTGTGTGTCCCCACATAAATTTGTTTAATGTAAAAACAAATAAAGCAAAGCTTTGATGGAGGGAGGTTGAGCAGAATTTTCAACATCTGTGCAGATAAATTTAATTTATTCAAAAAGAAAAAGCAGCATTAGTGCATCATGTAAAAGCTGATTTAAATGATTTCATACAACAGAAAGCATATGCACTAGCTAAAACAAATTCAGTTTGCCCTTAAAACCCGTTTCACTCAAACAACCATTGCTTCTGAATTTTCTACTACAATAATGCTCGGTTATTTCTTCTTTTTTTATTCTCTTCTCAATTTTACACATTCTACTAACCTAAACCAAAGTTAAAAGTCCCAGGGGCAGCAAGACCCTAAATGCAGCTCCTGTGTAGCATCAGGCAGGTACACTGCACAGATTGCTTCTGTGTATCTTTATGGGCAGATCCTTACAGCTGGTCAGGTAAGCATAATACCTTAAATAGTTGAACATAAATGATTTACAGATGTTTGAATATTTTTTTAAAAATAAATCTTTCCACCATAACACATTCAAACCCAAGAAAATAATCTCTGTGCAACAATAACTCACTGCAGTGGAGCTATACTAGCTTACCTCTGCAGTTAGGGACAGAGTACTAGGGAGACTAAAGATATTTTTTCCTGAAAATGAAAGATTAGTCAAAATTATAAACTCCTGTCTGAAACTTACCCAAAAGTGTTCAAGTAAGAACTAAAAATTCAAAATAAAAATACTGCATATGCATCTGAAAACTATAGCTGAAAAAAACTGCATACGATTAATACGCTTTCTTTTAACTCAAGGCAAGACTGTAAAAAGTCTGCATGTGATTTTTGAAATCATACAGGCGCACAAAGTATCACCTCAGCTGAAAAAGATGATGAACATGGACTGTATTGTTTCAAAGACCCTCTCCTTATGGAAGAGGTTATCCATTTGTGCTTTAGAGAGACTCTTATCACACCTTTAATTCTATAACAGAATCTGTACTGCTGCTTAACTCCTCTGCAAATCTGAACATGGTGAGCATACGTGAAAAACTCTGATTGACTCTTAAAAATATTTAGTCCTTTCCTGAATGCCAGTTAGCAAGGAAAAGAGTATTAAAGAGTGTCAAGCCGAATCAGCTGCTATCATTAAGAAACCTCTAACTGGGAGCACAAACCTGAGGCCCAATACTGCCCCTCTGAGTGGCAGTGAGGATGGAAACAGGATGAGATTGAACTCCTCAAAACTTCAAGGAGGGCTAACACCCACCACAATGTACCTCTGATCTCGGTGGTTCCAGCAAGAGAAAAACAATGCTTTTACAAGAATACGTAAGTATGCAGAGAACTTATGCCCATTTGTGTGCTTTATTTGTCTTGTGGAACTGATCCAGTATGAAGCACTGTTTTATCTTTTTTTTACTCCTCTTCTTGAACGTCAGGATGGTAATCTTCTTCAGAAGTAACCTACGCAGAGAGCTCCTGCACATTGTTCTTTCGGACTTCAGTACGCCAGAAAATTGCATGTTACAGTACCTACAGGGGTCAAGACAGATTTCTTCCTTAAAGTCAGTTAAGAGAAAAATTTCTAGGTATAGATTCCCCAGGGGCTGGGGAGGAAAAGACAAAACACAAGTTATTTTTGAGGCATTAAACTACTAACTAAAAAGCCCACAAAACTAACCCCAAACTTCACAGGCTCATATACAGAAAATAAATTGTTGCTCTTCACTTTCACCCCCCTAAAAATCCCCCAGTTTAAGATTAATTTTTAACTGTTACCTTGGGATTCCACTGTTGATTTTAGCAATCAGATAGTGACGAAACACATATACCAATTATTCTCTCAAAATCTGGCTGTTTACTGTAACAGCCAGAAATTATATGACCCTGTCTTACCACTTGGGCTTTATGAGCTATGCATGATATTGTTTTAAGCCCCAGAATCACAGTCTTTACCAATTTTCCACATCAGCATAGGTGTTTCAGTCAGACCACTAGCACCGAATAAACTTGTGAGTGAAACCATAAAAAAGCCACTTATTTTTAAAGGTGACTCTGTAACAGGGGCAAGAACTGAAAGTTGCACCTTTCAGCCTCTGCATTTTTGTCTTTGTTTAGAATGCTAGAAGCAGCCATCCGGAAGGAAAAAAGATTATGAGTATCCAGAAACTAGCTGTTTGACAGAGACAGAAATGCTGATAATGAGTGGGTTGTGTCTGTCTTTTTTGGCTGATCACAACAGAGGTCTGAAGCAAAACAGAAACTCTTGATATGTTTGTGTAAAGAGGCAGTAGCACAAGGGCAGGCAGCAGGAGTTCAGCTGAAGTTCAGGGCAGATGCTGCCATTAGTTTACACTGCAGGAAAGTAAAATTGTTTCCGGATTTACCTCTTCCTCCCAACATCAGCGTTGAGCCATGCTGTGTCGCAGAGTCACAATGTCAGTAGGAAAGCAGTCTTTTAGCAGGATACCACGTTCACGATGGCAGTCCAGCTCTTCAATAAATCCATACCAGTAGATGACTAATCCAGGGCCAAATCTATCGAGCAAAAAGGAAAATGAACCAATGTGATTGTGCTAGGTGAACTTCACCACCTCTGTTATCATTCCAACACAAGTAAATCCGTTAATTTCACTGCACAATTGGAGAGAGTATTTGACCTCCATTTAATTTTAAAATTTTAATCAATGTTGAATTGTTGTACATTTGTTAATACCCGATTCCATGAATAAAAATGCTGTTTAGAGACTCAAACAATCCACATTGGAGTTTTGCCTTTTCCTTTGCATACTCTGCACCTATCAGTAAAAAAAGACCTACGCCTTAAACATTAAGTAACATTTAGTAATTTTGATACATACAGAAGTCTCTCTTGCCACGCACTCTTGCTTTTTCAGATTTGGACGTGCAGGCACTAAAAATACAGGGGTTTATGCAAGTTCCAGTTCATGCAAATTATAATACCATGATGATAACGACGAGTCCTTAAAATGTAATCTCTACAATGAGCTACTATTCAGGTAAGTACTAACGTAAAGCACAATTCAGAAAGAAATAGAAAGTTTCTGCTGTAACCTCTCTGAAATGCGCCTCAGGAATTCCTCAGATATTGCTAACTCTGACTGATCCCCACTAGGCAATCTCAGGAAGTAGCCCCATGGACTATTTTACCCATCAGGAAGTTCAGACCTTCAGGCTGGGTTCATAAAGAAGTAATCACTATCAATCACTGTGTACTGCGATATGTTTTGCACATCAGTTTCACGTTTTTCCTACTGAGAGCACTTAATTAAAGGGCAGCACTACTTTTGGTGTAGTGTTGCAGGAATTTTACAGTGAAATCATAAATTATGAACGTTGGGTTAGTAAAAGGATGTCTAAAAACAGAACTGCTTTCTGTAGTCTAACATTACAGCAGTCTGTACAACATGAGGCCAAAAAGCTTTTTCTTTCCTTGATTTATTATATGCTGTAGTGAACTTGCCAAAACCAACAGTGCAGGATGAGCTGTTAGATACCGTCTGTACAAGAAAAAGTTCAATAGAATGTCATGTAATGGTTTATATGCAGAGCCGTGCTCAGGACTCAACCAATATGGTAGCCAATTGTTGTTAATGTTTAATTATAATAAAAATGTGCTGGGGGGATGCACGGTAACCTAAATGTCCACTTAGCAGACAATACAAGCACTCAAAACCGTGGGTAGTGCCAGACCGGCTTCATTAGGGTGGTTTCTTTCCAACAACAGAGGGAAAACTCTATTTGATGTGCTCATGTAATGGAACAGGCATCAAAGGAAGAAGAAACCCCTGTGGCTTCCTCCTGCAGTTTCAATTAGATACGGTAGTCTTTTGCCCAAAACTGCTGCATAGCACTGTAACATTTCGGTTTATGGCTACTGCTCTTCAACCTAGAAGTGGCCGGAGTTTAGTGGCAAAGTAAATTACCCCTCAGCACAGCTGAGGCAACATTGGCAAATGTGCTTTTTGCAACTGAAAGATGACATTTGAAAGTGGAAAGGTTAAAACGCTGACAAATCCAGCTCTACTAGCTAACGTATTCAAACACGTTTAGCACAGACTAAAAAGTGGCTCATAGGCAAGGACGATGCTGCCTACACCCAATTCCTAAGTTTTCCCTCGCTGGCCAACAACTTCAGCCTCTACTGTCTCTGAGGGCTTCTCTCCTTTTTCCTTTGCTTAAGTTCACGTGGGGCCAAGACGTGCACGACCTCACTGCACCACGGAGGCCAGCTGGCCTCGCAGCAGCGGGGCGCACACGGCAAGTGAAGCCAAGGACTGATGCTCACCGCCTCCAGCGAGAGGCAGTGATTTGCTGATGCAGGATGGGCCTACTTTTGTTATTTCCCGGACTACGTATCTCTTCCCTCAACAACCAAACACAGAAAAGGGATAATTGGGTGGGCATGTACTTATGTACTAACCAAAGTTATTTTAAAAGCAAAAATCCCCAGAAGACAGGGACCAGACCTTACATTTCTAAGGGGTTATTTTATGCAAGGCCATGAAATGTACACAGGTACTTACTCACTCACTACAAGCGCGTGTGCCAGGTAAAATCTTGATGCTAATGAGCAGCTGTTCAGCCCAAGTTTTGAAGGGCTCATTTTGCTCTGTGTGGCAGTCTGAATCCCCTATCCACCATAAAATGCACGGGGCACTGCACTTCAGGCATTTGTTAAGTTATTTTTTGAGACTGTAATTTTTAATAATATTTCAGGACTCTTCAAAAGGCTAATTTATGTCTTTCTAGCAAATCATCACAGCTCAAGCACAATTTTTCAGGAATATTTTGTGCTAAAAAAATTATGTTCAGAAATGCCAAACTTGATAAAATCTATATACAAGAACATCTGTATATTGTTAATTGCAGCAGCAAGTACATCTTTAGCATGAAAACATCCATCCGTTCTGCTTTTGACTGTGCTATTATAGCAAAACTATTTGCCCTGTGCTGCCTAGGTTGCACTTTTTTCCCACTACTTTGTGTCATTCCTTCTGTTATAGCTCTATATCACACAGCCCATATTTATGATTACATAAAAAACATACCATACTTTTGTTTAAAAACACTTAAGTACAGTACTTAAGACCAAAATTAACTTGCTGGCACATTAAGCATTTGCCACTGACTATCGGGAACTCCTGCTGCTAAGTGCTAATTTCTCTCTCATTAACGCCTAGAGTTGGCAAATCACAAACAATGCCACTGGTTAATTACTGCTGCCTTAATTTGAAAAGACACTTAACCTTTTTGTGTAAGGGGATGAGGTAGGGAAGTGCAACCCAGAAGTAAGAATTATCCTTTTTAATTTGACTCCTTCCAAAGTGCAGATATGACACCATGAAGAACAAAACTCAGTGCTGTGAATTCCAAAGTAAAGCTACAAATTTATTTCTGCATCAATCATAACATTTAACAAGTTAGTGACTAACCCTGGTTTACACAGGAGAATAAACTAAAATGACAGAATGCTTACTTAGTATTGCTAGAGAAAGGGGAGTCATTTAGTAGCTCTGAGAAGGAGAAAAAACGTTGAATGTACCAAATGGTTCTAAACCTATATAGATATGGTATGCAATATAGGCCAGCTTATCCCATTTCATACGAAAGACACACTGGAGAAAATTTATGCTTAAAACGAAAATCAAGCTTAGAATGTAACAAACTATGGACTCTTATGGATTTTGTTCTTGCTCAGAAAAATTATATAAATCCCTAAAAATGTGCTTAGCTTGTACTTTTCCTCCCCTGTTTTTAATTCGTACCCTGAAAAGCCTAGGTGTGAAGGAACCTGTCCAAAAATTATAAAAAGCTGTAGTTTTACCTATTCCAGTGAAACTATTACTTTCAGAACTTTCTTTTAATACGGAGTTTCTTTTTAAAGCTGAAAAGAAATCCAAGTAACTAAGGTTTGGTTAATTCCATGCAGTAAAAGTAGAATAAACAGGAAATATAGAGGCAAGCTTCCTTCAGAATATAATAAACACAGCAAGTGAAAATTGTCCACACAAGTTGCATCGGTTTACTTAAAAACCAGCCAATGAGTATGTAGTTATCATTATATAAATCCTGGTTTAGTCACTGTCTAGTTTTGACATTATAAGTCGTGACTACAAGGCAGCCAAAGCCAACTGAGCTGCACTTTAGTGCGGGGTCAGAGCGCCAGAAGGCAGATGGACAGGCTTATGACCCCATGGCATGGCAAGAAGAGAGCAGGATCGCAAACGCCCATGGATTAGTTTAGGCCTAATTTAGGCTTGATATAAAAGACTAAATTTAGTTTTAAGGGCAGCAGACAGAGTCTTTCAAAGGATCAACTGAAGCATTTGAGACAGATGCTGGAGATGATAGTAAAATAGAGTTTGAGTATAGTTAGATATAGTTACAGGCTCAACAGTGCTTTAGATAAAACTTATGTCTGACCATACTACTCTAAATAACTCAGCTTTGCACTAATTTAAGAGTGCTCACAAGATCTTTTATACTGGTTTAATGACATGGATTTTGAAAGAAACCCATCGTTAAAGGAGTATAGATTTGTACATTGATAATCTTGGGACGCCGGGCTTTGTTCCTGGAAAGGAGTTTCACGGAGATATGCTGAAAAGCCAGGAAGGTAAAACTGAGATAACCCAAAGCCAAATGGTTCTTTTTATTAAAAAAAAAAATCACATATTCGTATAAGACAAAAGATCACTTAAGAAAAAAAAGGGAAAAAAACCCCTAAGTAAAATGTGAATCTGGGTTTAACTTGCCCTCCAGTTGAACCAGTTTTGTGCTAGAAAAGAAAAAAGACTTTTATTTATTTATCAAAGTGGCCTAGTAGGCTCACACATATTCTACGTCACTTCAAGAGAAACTACTTTCTAGTAATGTCTTTTCTTCTGGAATGTCTGTGTGGGGTCCATACTAGCTTCTAAGGATCTGCCTAGACATGTGGCTGTTGCGAGTGGATTTTTTCACCATCAAAAAGCCTTGCATGTGGTTTTATGAAAAATGTATTTTCAACACACTGCTCGATACTGAGCAGAAATGTAAAACATCTTGCAATTGTTTTTAAATAAATGTACACTTTATTTATTCTTAGTCTATTTGTTATAGATGGGTTGTATGCATCTCAGCATAATGTAAATAATTTTAATTCCAAGCGACCCCCATAATGAAATGCTGGCATATGAATTATTATTTCTAATATGCATGTATTTAAGCAAATATTTTATCAAGCAGATTCAAATGAGTAATCATGTTATACAAAAGCATAACAGTCTACCTCGTTGGTGATTTCGATTATGAAGGTCACATCTGAATGCATCTTTGAAGGACTGCATTCTGGTCCCTCGCTTTTTAATGTCAGATCATCAGCAGTGCCAGCTAAAAGGCTGGTTTTGTTTCTTTTTTTATTTTTAAATATCAAGCAAATTAGAGTATTACCACCTGTACATCACTACTTATTTCCTGGCAAAAGGGAATTACAAAAATCACAAATAAATTATTAGATTCTAAGTCAATTTAACATGGTTCTTGAGAATCCCAGTTGTGAGTAAACCCTGAAGAGATAATAATTACNCACGACTTTATTTTAGTGTACTCGTAGAAGTCTTATTTGCATCAGTGGAGGGAATTTAGATATTTGCAGAGCTAGGCTAGTAGGCGACAACTTCAGACCACATTTTCAAGTGAGGTCAATTGGCATCAGTCAGCCAACTTCCTTACGTCTAGACCAGTTTATTACTGCTGATGACACAGCGTTATATATCTTGGCAAACATTTAATAGCCACTGGTCAGAAACTGACTTTGATTAGCAAGAAATTTTCCATTTCAGCAGCTACCACAAGCTGTAGTTCAGAATATTTTATAACAAGTATTTCTGCTACTGTTCATTTACATAGAGTTTTAAAATCAAATAAAGGTACCTGTGCATAAAGACAGTGCATTTTAAAAACTCTGAATGCAATTTAAAGATAACTGTGGGGTTTTATTATCCCTGTCACTTTTTAAATCCTCCACACACTTTTGTGATGCAGTGACACACACACACTGCTTGAAATAAAAGATGCCTTCAAGGCATTACACAGCATTTTATTTCTTTGACTTCACCAAACCTGGTCGAAAGAAAGAAGAAAAATTCTGATACTTAGTAAAATCAAGTAACTGAATGGTATTTTTTGCTTTCAAAATCTGATTCTTAACCTGTACCTCAGAAGGCAACAATATTTTTGGGCCCAACTCCCTTAAGCTACTTAAAATTGTCTTCCTGCAGTAACAACTGCACAAAAACGTATTTGCTTGCAAATGTGGCTCAGGAAAAAGTTTAAAAAGTTCTGATCACATATTTTTAAAGATAATAGGAAACTTGTCCATGGCACTAGTCAGAACTGTATCGAGCCTCACGCAGAGAAGTTAGCAGCATATGATGTCTGAAGGATCCAGGCATCCAGTTTATGCTGCTTAAGGTAAAATTAAGCAAGTAAAACCTAATCTGCTTTAAGCTTTGATGTTACCACAGCAGTTGGGGGAAGTCTTATTTTTGCTAAAGACAAGGGAACAACTTAACCTCTATTAATATTCTATGAGACTCCCATTTCTAAGGAGGTTTTGACTCAAAAGTGGGAATTTCTTTTGGGCTGGGGAAGGCAGGCGTTTCCACGAATGCCAGATATTGATGTTATATGTAGTTGATGTGGAAGCTGGAGTTGTCAGGTGGAAAAAAGGTGGATGGAAACTAATATCAGGCCTCTGTCTCTGTAGTCACACCTCTCTTGGATATGATTAAATCTTAATGAGCTTTTTTTTATACTAGCTGTCTTTTTATATCTGCAATGAGACTGTTAAGGCATCAATCAAATAGCAGCATTTCATCAAGCTTATAATATGATTTAATTGCTTTTGGCATTTGGAGAAATAAAAACAAATCAAGTGATATTTATGTTGATATAAGAGACTGTTTAAAATATTTTAGAATTTTGCATAACACAATTTTTAAATGCATATTAATAGAATGCACCGAAAACTGTGCAAGTCGCTGTCATTAAAATATTATAAATACAATATAACTTTTAGCTGGATAATACATTTTTAATAAACAAACTGTCGAAACACATTATTCACTTACATTTATTCATTCAGATCTGAGTACTGTTCTCCAGGCAAATAAAGGATTTTTATAATCCTCAATGACAAGTTAGTTTTTTTTTAAAAAAAATGTAGTTCTCATGGAAATTAACTTTTAAAAGCTATGATTAAATAACATTAAGGTTACACTGATTTACAAGGATCAAGGCTTTCTAAGTGAAGACTGATGCAGTGAGTGAGAAAGAAAACACATACTGGCTCAAGGCAGCTTGTCATTAAGACAACAGAGCCTTGAGTGAACTTTGAATTTCTCAAGTTTTGTTGGTTCTTGTCCTAACTTCTACTAAAACATTGTTTTTTTATTAATAGTATTCCAGATGCTCATGTCTCAAAGTGGCTGTGGGCACTTAAGGTAAAACATATTTTTTTTTTTTAGTCTCAGCATCTTCAAAAGCAGGTAGATGCTTTGCACACCAGACTCTAAGGTTTTGTGTTGTAAAGAGAGACTCTAAGGTGCCCCTTCTGCCTGCACTGCAGGATTGGGCTGATGTATTGAACACTAACATGGTATTCACATAAATATTTTAGAAAAGAAATTGTTAATCCTTTTACTGCTGGACTGTTTCAGGGAGATTATGGCCAAAGTTGTCTCCGGGTTTAGCAGAGATCACTTGGGTACACATTTTGGAAAACAATGCATTTTAGCTGCCTGGGAAGTTTCTGTCTAAAAGAGATAATTGACAGTGTTCCAGGTACCTTACTTGGTAATTTGGAGATAGGTCCAAGTTTCCCTGAAACACAAGGATCTTACATCACTTAACTACCTCAACACAGGGAAAATGCGACTTCAGGCACCCTGGATGATGAGCATAACTAAGCAAAAGAAGCTCGACCAAAAAATCCCAATCTGAAATGCACACTGTAAGAAAGTTTCTACATCTTCTTTTTCAGAAGTTTCTTTCTGATGGAGAGACTCTACTATTCTATATTAGTTGTTGCATCTACATATTTGTCTTTTATAATTCAGGGTTAGAACATTGTTTTACTGTGCCTCTACCAGTGCATTAATGTGTTCGGGCTCAAAGCAGCAATACCCTTCCATCCTGCAACATGCAATTTGATGACTAGTTTACTAAAGCTATGATACTTCTATTCAAGTTGTGCTACTTGTATTTACCAGTTAGGACACTATAAGAAGGTTGCTACCTTTTGAAAAGGCAGGGGGAAAAGGTGTTTGTTTGCATTACAGAATTATTCCATATATTGTTGCTGGAAACAAGTGCTCTCTGATTAATCCCAGGCAACGAACGGTGCTTCCCGAGGTATTCGCTTGTTACTCAGTTTCCCTGAGAAAACCTTATGCCATTAGTTCACTCTCCAGGGACTGTCGATGCAAGGCCGCTATTGTTCGATTCGGCACATTTGAAGCTGTGGATCAGTGTTGAGAGGAGTTACTGAGGTTATTTCAAACATTTTGTTAAACTCACAGCAGTCCTCCCAAAGGAATGCTTGGCTGCAAACTACCTCTTATCCCGGGTGACAGAAAACATGAGAAAAGCTTTTGAGTACAGTTAGACTGAGGTCCAGGCAGCCATAAGTGCTGGTCAACTCATGTTGCCGTTAGGTGATTAATAGTTGTTTATTTTCAGGGCTGAAAGTACCAGGCCATCCTAAGGCCAGCGCAAGATGATATCTGAATAATCTGAGAGTGCCTCACGGTTTGCAGCAATCCTTTCTTTCTGTGCAGCTGCGTATCTGGTGACAGCGCTTGCCAGAGTGACAGGATATATGCCAAAAGTGCATTTAAGAGAGGAGGCAGAACTGCTCTCACAGCAATTGGTTTTTGTTTAATAATTATTGTAAAATCGAACCAAACTAATCGGAAAAGTTGTTCAGCAAATTTTGACAGCAAAAATGTTGATAAATAAAAGCACTGTATACCTGTGTGTTTAGCATTTGCCGAGTATAAATCTTGGAGCCAGCATTAAAGTTACCTCAAGACATTTTGCATGAATTATTAGACAATTCTTTATCGCCAAATCCTTATACACAAATATACAATAAAACAAACAATGTAACAGATGAATTAACAAATGGAGGACAGCTCGTTTGCGCTTCCAACTTCCCAGATCAGAGAATTAGTCCAAGACTGGATAGTAAATCACAGTGAGTATCTTCACACAATGTTGGTTAGCGGTTAACTGCCAAACACACTATTGTGCATAACTGACAGGCAGAAATATTTTATGTGTGATGCTGTACTTAAATTTACTGTCTCTCAAAGTGCAAGTCACCTATCCATATTAAGCAGGTAACGTGAAAAAGAAAGCACTATGTCTGCTGCCCATTACTGTGGCACCTGATGCCCACCCAGAAGGAACGCAAACACCTCCTCCGACCTGGAAGATTGTTGCTGCCTTTGGAATTCGCTGGCAAACTTTAACTGTGCCTGGCATTCACTCTTTTCATTATTAATCTGTCGCTTAGGTCTAATGCCTGAGGCTCTTCAGCTTGTCTCCCAGTTGATACATAAACCCAGTACCTGGACAATTCAAGTTGGCCTTGCCCCACTTCGTATTTGAAAACAACTTCATTTTCAGTTGTTCTTTGGAAAAAGGGTGCATCCTGAGATATGTAAGTTTTAAGTAGCAACTTGTATCACCTGCAAAATATCCAGTCTCTCAGAAGACTACAAGAACAGTTCACGTGGTTTTATGTGGAGACTGCTCTAGAGACTTTAGGAGACCATCAAGGCAATTTGTAGAATTGTTACATTCATTATTAGATCAAATAAGTGCATAACTAGGGATGTGCAAAGACACCTACTTTCCTCTTCCACAAGGAACAGCTTTTTCCGTTCTGTTTCTTTCACTTTATATATACACACACACACACTTTATTTGTATTTATCATCCAAACACAGCTCTACTGCAATTTTTAACACTATTTGGATTTCTTTAAAAGTTATTTGTTCTTTCTTAGTATGTACTAAAACTAGAAACAATTTCATTTCAACTTTCTTTGCTTACTACGCACTGAACATTTCTGGGCTCACCGTTAAGGTACGGAATTCTGTGCAAAAGAAAGATATACAAATGTACATTGCCGTGTAAGGGAGCCTAGAAGGAGGGAAAGGAAGAATCAGAGGGAAATGCTATCACTTGTGAAGATTTAAAAGCAGTAGCAGAATAGTCGAGATAGTCAGTGACATCTTACAAGCCACGCCTGATGAGAATTGAGCCAGAAGTCTGCAACATGATAAAATCACATTAGTATGAATATTTTCCCTCATATAAGAATATGTTAAAAACAGTGGAAGACAAGTTGGACTCCGTACTTCTGCGGGTTGGTTTTTTTTTTCCCCAATCTTTGCCATGCAATTCCTAAATTGATCTTGTGTCAAGTCACTTACTCTATATATGGCATTTATATGTTAGCTATTCCCAAAGATGGTATGAAGGTTATTATCCCAATAGCCACGAAGTCTCTGTGTTAAATATAGCAACACCCTTTTAGACAAATTCAAAACAAAACTGAGACTATATACTTTTTTACCAAAGTTCTGTATAATATGCACACCTGTACTATTCAATTGGAAGACACTGCAAAAACTGCTGTATTGAAAATGGGAGTCTAATGTCATCAGTGGGTAAGATATTAATAAAACCCGTGCAAAATGCTGCAATATTAACATTATGTGTGATCCAAAGATATTTCTCAGGTTTTGCTGGTTTAGGTGTCTGGTAACCATAATTGTTAAATATTTTTAGCATTTTAATAAAACACAAAAGAAGAAAAAAAAATCCATTAGCATGAAGCTTCTAGTACCAAATAATCTTTTTGCTTTAACTATTTCTCTTACTCAGTTTTATTTTATATGCAGTGTATTTTATACAAGAACATTGCTGGTTGTCAGTCTTCTAAGGGCATCAGAGAGAGCAGCAGCCTCTTTTTAAATGAAATAGAGAAAATATGAGTTATTGAGCTGCTAGTCCTATTCAGTCCGGCTCCCTTTAAGACAAAAGCAAAACTAATAGGGAAGAAAAACAACAACAAGAAGAAAAATAATGAAACACAGCTTTTCCCTCCAAAGATAAATTAAGCTTGCAAGTAAGCAGCTTGGAACATCACTAACAGCCGAACACCAACCAGTTTTACCAACCTTTCTGAGACTTGGCTAACTTCCACCTCAGCACAGTTACCTTTGTGTTTTTTGGTTCTTATATTGCCTAAAAGCTCAGAGTAAGTACATTAAGTGATAAGATTAGTTTCTGTTGTGAGCAGCTGTCTCTCCCTCTCCCTTGTCAGCCAAAAACTGTGAGGAGTTTTTTGTTTTTTATTTACTTTGTACAGTGCTTATTTTCTGGTGTTCTCTCTGTGTGTGCGATTGCAATGCCAAAGCGAGCCATACGTTCAAAACGTAATGAAGGACAGAGGTTAAAAATGGCTCCTGAATTCCATGGCTGCTGTACTCGTACAGGAACCTCCCAAGAAATCTGTCTCTCACACAAAGCCACTTGTCACGAACAGCCATAATGCAGCTTAAGGAGAGGTGCTGACATAAGGTTTCCATCTGCTCCAACCAGAGCACAGATCACTGAATATGTTGAAGATGGGAATGACACCTTCAACTTGAACTGAGTAATGGAAGCCCAATATAGACAGTAAAAGATACTTAAGATATTTTTTTCCTGTCAGTCCCCTGAGTTTACAGCACTCTCCCAAAAGAGGGGGTGGGCTCCCTGTCTGGTCAAGCTAGGTTGTTGCTAGCTGGAAGGCAAAAAAGAAAGAGAACCAAACCCAAAAGAAAAAAAAAAAAAGTAGAGTCAATAAATAAGCAAGAAGGGAGAACAACTGCATCTCATTAAATTAAACAGTCAGTGAACATTTAGGCCATTTGAACTATTTCCTCCTACTTCTAGGATCTCTCCATACCAACCCCTGTTTTTTTGCCAAAGATTTGAAAACCTCTTACTGCACCTTTGAGGCATCATTTTTGCAAAATTATAATTTTACAAATTAGTATTTCTACACTTGAGATAACTTTTACACATAGTTTTAAATAACTGAATTGACTTAGAGGTAAGCCTGTGCACAACGGACTACTACACCTCAGTTAGATATTACGTACTACTATATGCCAACACAAATACACTCAGCAAGCCTGGCACCATCTTCCTGAAGAAGGAGATGAATCGGCAATGGGATTTGGAGCTTTTCAGCAGCAAGTCTTTGCTATGTGGAATTCCTCTAATGGCAAAGTTATTTCCATCAGGTTACTGAGATGCAAAGTGAGAGACTACCACTTGATGGCCTGGTATGTTCTGTCCTGGTTACAGAAACCAGCTACCCAGTCAAAAAACCCAGCTCCCCCTTACTCCTCCTCCCCATAGAAGTATCTGACAGCAAGATGTATAAATGGATGCAGGCATGTACATTTTTTTTCCTCAAGCCTCCCTAGGCATAAAGCATTAGGAAGAACTGGTAAAGGAAAGCTTGCGCTGCTCGTACAGGTACTGTATTTTTGCTGAGGGTAAATAGGACTTCCACTTAGAGACCGGACTATCTCTTCCTCTCCATAACTGCTAAATCCACATTAACATTTTTAAAAGCTATTTCTAAAGCCATACCAATAGATTAAGCATTATTTTTAGTTAAGTTCAAAGAGAAGAAAGAGCACAGCTTTGCCTGCTCGACCTGACTTCACTATGGCAACAGCAAAAAGCGGTAAATTCAGGAGATTAAGCGAGCTATAATTCCAGCTGAACCAGCAAAAATAAGAATTAAAAATCAATTTATAATTTCTTGATTACCTACAGGCACTTTTGAACCATTTTTTAATTAAAAAAAACAAGTCAGACCACATATAAAATGATAGAACTGGTATAGAACAGTATAGAACAGCTTCTGTTTGCTTAAATAATGTTTCCACTTTAATGTACTTATTTGCTCTCATTTGCTTAACACTGCCAATATTTAGTACTCTGCAAATTTATGGAAATCTGACTTTAAAGAGCTTTGTGGTACTGAGTGATTTTTTAATTTTTTTATGGACTTATACTGAAATGACTTGATGAGATTCTGGAATAAATGAAATGGAACTGAGTAGCATGTAACGATGTCTTGGGACACGCTGTGAGGTAATATAGGCAGTAAAATGTCATCATTGTGGGTAAAATAATCTGATTGCTTTTACATTGGTTTACTTTGCACAAAAGTCTGTGCCGTGACTTATAAAAAATGATGGATAAAACCTGATAGATTTATAAACTTTTTTCCATGGGCACTTAAGGACAATTGTGCATTTGCACAACACCTTGCTTATATACTGCAGGAGTTGGGAGATGATTGTCTAATATTTATGTTAGATGAACCCAAACTGTATTCCACTTTTTAGAAAACAAAACAAACCCAAACCAGATACTATATTTGGATTGCTACTGTGTAAATACATAATAAAATCTAAGGAAAAAGCAGCTGTGGTGACAGTAAAGGAAAACTTTTGACTTGTTGATATCACTATCTGGCAGCCATGACCAATCTTAGAAGGTTTGTTGTCTTAAATAGTAAAGATCCAGAAGCTAAACCAAACATTTTTAGCCAGTGTTCAAGTTACCTACATTTTTACCGCAGATACCTATCCTGACTTTTGTACACGATCTACAATTTAACTGTAACATGCCCAAAATATTGCTACTGCTCTTTTCAAACCTACACATAGATATACAGCCTGCAATAAAGAAATTATATTTCCCTTTGCTTTCTCAGAGGAAGAAGGAATCAATGTGTATAAGAGTTGATTGGTAAAGGGACGCAAAGAGATGCAGCTAAGGAATGGGCAAAAAAATCCTATGAGAGATTTTCAGTAAAGATCTAGAAATACTGTATTCCCTTAAAGACTTGCTTAGTCCTCACCTGGAAACGGTAGAAAGGTCATTCAAGAAAGACATATAATAGCCAGATATGAAGCAAGGCTACTGCAACGTCCAGGAAAATGAAGAGCTGCTCATAGGAAAGACCAGATGAGTTCGGCCTTTCCAGCCTCGGAGGGCAAAAGCTGAGAAGAGGTGTAACTGTCTTCCACTGACACATCAGGGAGACCAGTGCTCTGAGTCTAGAAAAAAAACTCCCAGTGGGACCAAAACACTTTAAATGATTTTAAAATCCCACTTGATAAGTTTAACAAACAGGTTACAAGACATGGTGTTTCTGATAGCTGGGGACTAGACACAGTGACAAAACCTGCACATTTCTAAATGCAGTACATGAAAGTAATAATACAAAATACTCTCTCAAGCAATTTGAAATAACATCACCACTGCTAACAAAATTAAACATAGACCCAAATGTTTTCTCCCCTACCTGAGGAACAAAGACAAATACCTGTATAAGATGATGTATATTTATAAAATGAGATAACAGAAAGTTATTCAGAATGCAGGAAGATGAAGAGTTTTAAAAAAGGCAATATGAAAAGGAATCTCCTTTTCAAATGAGCAATATGAATCTGAACGATTATTTGCCCACAGACATAGCTTAATAATTTAATTTTCATAAATAATAATGGACTGTCTGATTTTTATCAAAAGTAACATCTTCAAATTGCAAAGGGTCTCTAGGCTTGGAAGATTACATAAAAACAAGCAAACTTTTCTAATTGAAGAAGTATATACAAGTTTTCTATTTTATCCTTTTGTTTTTACAACACATACATACAACCTCAAGCTTTTCTGGTTCAGTGTTATCCAGGCTACTCTTGCCTTCAAGCCTAGAGCAAACTGAACAATCAAACATATGTTGAAAGAAATGTAGACAACCACCAAACCTCAGAAATCCGAGTAATGGCTCCATCACTAGTTCCCTTTCCTAGTTTTCAAAGAAAAAATATTATATTATCCATAAGCAATACTCATGACAGTCACACACTCCACTTTTTGTTGGTGTTTTTTTTTTTTTTTAATTAATTTCTGGATTCCTCTTAAGGTTCTGATTGTAATGTACATAGCTCATAAAAGGTTCCTGGGACCAGGTGACCGTCTCCTCGCCCCTGATCCACCTGGTGAAGTGGACTCAATGTGCACACTGCAGTTCATAAAGCTCAGAGCAAATCCAATGGTAAGTGAAGGTATAAAATTCTCAGTGAAGAATTTTCACCTGTCAAACAACTTCCTGGCAGAGAGAAGTGTGACAGGTGGGCTGCCTGCTCACGGAGTATAATGCAGTGCCTGCCACCTCCAACAAACTTGCCCGCAGTAAAAATGGTTGAATAGGGCTGAACATTTTTGCTTACAAATACAGCTTAACTTAACAGTAAAACTGAACAAAGCAATAGTAACTGAATCAGATGTGACAGCAAACCCCCCATTTTATGCACACGCTTTATTACAGTTCTTAACTTTGTGTTTGTATAGCTAGTGAACTTATGCTTTAGCATGTCTAAAACTGAATTACAGAGACACATACAGTAGTGATTTTCTTTAGTTACCTACCAATCAAATGAGTAAAAAAGAGGGTGACTATTCGAGAAAAAAAAAGAGTGTACATTCAACTCCTTTGTCTTCCCTGTCCAGTCACTTACAGAATGAAAATTTTTGCTGTAAGGATGAGCCACAAAGTGTCAGAAATTAGATTCAAAGTGCGAAGAATGAACCACCTCTATCTACTTCCATGTACTGCTGCTAGCAAGGTTCCTTTTCATAGAACACGTGTTTTTGGGATACTTAAAATATAAGAGGCATGAGAGATGAAAAAAAGTTTACAGAATATACTGTCACAGTGGATTTAGTCTTTGTGAAGACAAAAGTGTAGAAAGACACATGAAGCAGAAATGCGGTGTGAAACATCTGAACAACGATTAAAATAAAAATCCAAAAAGCACTATGTTAGAAAAGCAGACAGTTAAGCCACAGTCCTTGTTCAGCATTAACTGGCACTTGCCAACAATCTCGCAATGAAGGCTGATGAAAAATAAACAGATACTATATGATGACACCTAAATGTTCACCCAGTTTCAGAAATAGAAATGGTCTAAGACACATTACTTGAGGAGCAAGCGACCACCGTTTCTAACTTCATATAAAGGGCTAAGTGAAATATTATCTGTTCTTGGGCTTTTTCCGTAAAACAAGAGAAACAAATTCAACAATTTCAGTGTACTATCAGATAGGTGGGTCTAGATATGAAGCTCTTAATTTACAATAAATATCTTAGTTTATTTTTAACACTAAAACACCTTTGAAAAACCATTTACCTTTTGTAAATTGCAATGTTTCCAGATGAATGTGAGAAATTCAGTAAATATCATGTTGGACTAACTTATAGTTAAATGGAATATACAACTTTAACTTTTATCTATTTTGGTCATTCTAGATTCATTAGATTCTAATAAATAATTTTAAGAGATTGCCAGAAAGGTAAGCTTGATAGTTTACCTTTTCCAATGACTAAAGAGAAAAACAACCCATGAACTGTAAAATTAAATGCCAGTTTTTTAAATAGTAATTGGAAGTAGTAAGCAAACTTGTTTTGGGATACTTCTGACTTACTACTCTATATTAGCAAGGTCATCTTTAAACATACTTTTTTTGTCTTGCTTTGCTTGTTAATTATTACAGTGCTACCTTTAGAATAAGTGAAGGGTAAATATTTGGCTCTTAAGAATGGTCTTATGGGAAATGTGTATTATGTTTACTGTTATTTGATGATGAAATGTCAACAGACTGAAATACTTCTATAATAAATTATTCCATTCAATAAAAGCATCAATAGTTTGCCTGGTTTTAAAATACAATTTCACTATAATGCATTGAAAGAAATAGCACTAATGTAAAAGCCCTGCCGTGTGCATTAGTCCATATTAAACCACAGTCCCCTAGCCCCCTGCTTTAGTGTACTGTTAAAGGTCTGACAAACCCACAGCTACAAGGAAATTCAGAGATCAGACTAAAAATCTTTACTTACCACTTTGTGCCTAGATATAACAATTCACTAACTGTATGAAGGATAGGCCAATAATTCTGAATTCCCTGTCTTTGTAGGTTTAATATAAAACCATTACAATAGACCATATCTTAAAAAATAGTGCCTAATGTTAAGGACGCTGTGCATACACACACATATATTACATAAAACTGTTTATATATGTGGTCTTTTTTCAAACCATGTAGGGGGCAAAATGGTTTTGATTACCTCACTAAAACACAAATAAAGAAATATTGACCATTCAATCAAGAGTTGCAACCATCGGACTCTATGATAGGGGCCTTCCAAATACAATTGAAGAAAATGTATCTCATAAATAATGCTCTGCCCATTAAGGCAAAGATAGTCAACTCATAGTTCACAGGATGCAATATGAAAAGCAAGGTGGTCAGCATGATGACAAGGAAATTTTTGCAATAGTTCAAAATAAATAAATACCCCCCCCCAATTACTCTTTTCTCGATATATTATCTTGTTTACTACTTCTGATTTTCTAGCATTCCATCTCATTCACAATTCCCTTACATGAATGGAAGGTAAACAAATGCACTGAAATCTCTCATGACAGTAAAGCATCTCAGGGTCCTATATTTTAATTTCTGGCATACGTTATGATCCGTACTTAATGGATCCTCTGTTCTTATGCCATTTTGATTCTATCAGCATATATTTTAGTCATTGATCAGCAACTCCATTTGTCTTTTACATCACAATTTGACATCAATACAAGAAACAGGATGAGATGCAAACAAAATGATATAGAATTACTAAATAATAGTTGATCATGAATTATATTTGCGATGCATGACTTGTCAGTCCTGGATTTAACAGTAGGTAATGAATGCTTCTTTGTACCACACTCCCAGAAATTCAACAAAAGCAAGAAAAAAGCTGCTTTCAGAGTTAAAAAAAATTGCAATTACCAGTTGCTCATCACATCTAAGGATTATTGGTCTTTCTTACTGAGAAGTCAAGGACGGAGATTAGATGCCTCTTCATAGTCACTGTTATCAGTGACTTGGTGGTCTCAGGTGGATCTCTAGTAAACAGCACTTCATCTAATAAAACCCTGCTGTAACTGGAATGCTCTCAAAATTCAGCTTGGTCCCAGGAAGTTACTTTTCCAGTTGTTACTCCCACCTGTACAGACACCAGAGAAGCAGTGCAGAATGCACATTTGGCTGAGTAAAATCAGGAAACTCAACCCTTAACATCCAATTTGACATCAGACTGAAAATGAAGAGTTTTAATGCAGAGATAACCACAACAAAGGAACTCAGCTAAGTTTTGATTCAGCAACATTAAAATTCAGTCATTTTTGATCAAAATTAAACACTTGAAATTTTTGAAGAAGAAATTTTTCCCTTTAGTTTGCTGAAACATACTTCAGCATTAAATGGCACTCCCCCCCATCTCCTTTCCTTTAACATGTTGGAATGTTGTTAGAGTCCTTCAACTCTAATGATGTATTATAAAAAAAGTAGGACGAGATGTGATCCTCCAGAGCCACAACAGCCATCCGCATTAAATGCAGTGCATTGCAGGACTGCAGTTGTTGCTTTTTTAAAAATTACATGAAAGAAAACATTTCAAGTTCACCCAACTAATTGATATATTCTCAGCTGAACCGAGGGAGACATTTCACTTTGACTTTGTAGCAGAAATGTTGAAACTTTGTTCTCTCTCCAAAACCTCTCCAAACAGCCCACAAAATATTCCTAAACATATTTTCTGGAGTGACAATGATTATTTTTAAATAAAGGAAAGAAAAATACTTTAAGAAATCAAAGAAACAGGTCATTTTGATATCTGATAACCAAAAGGAATGTTTTGGCATAATGAATTTATCTCCACTGTAGTCTGATGAAGCTTTTCAGATTTTTAGTGCTTGCTTATCTTTGTTGATACACTCAGGCATGTGTATATCTTCTGAGAGGTCTGCTTTAATGGCTGAGCTTTAATGGCTCAGCTGACAGGAAATGTAAAAAGACACCAAAAAATTATTGTTAGTAGTAGTTTTTTTTTGCCATGAACAATGCTATCCACTTTTAGACCTTCAGAAATGTAAGGCTGATCTATACATTAAAACAACCCAAACCCAAGAAGTGGAAAATAGACAAACGAGAGAAAAAACATCAACGAAAACCCCATCCCAAAACTGGAGGTAAGCTTCATTAGAAATGAAATATTTTCAGCCAGACAATTTTAACCCAATATTTATTTTGCACTTCCCTGTCCTGCCTTTTAACTTAAAGTTGTTTATAAATTATACATGAAAAGATTCCTGGGGAATAAGCTCAGAGATAGAGCTAACCTGATGATTTATATATTGCTGTAGTAACATGAAAAAGGGACAGAGATATATACATGTTTACATATACATGAATATATATGTATATTTAGGTGAGAGAGAGTGTGCTCATGACGGGATGCCCTACGCTAAATTAATCTTGGCTAAATTTTGGTTTTCCTCATGACAACGCAAACGTAGTGAGACTTAAGTAACTCTACAACCAACTCCGTGTGCCACCCCTGCTTTCTAATCCATACGTTTTGCTTTCTGGACAATCTGTGTTAAAAGAAATAAGGCTTGTTTCTCTCCCCCTCCCCCCAATAAATATTAAGTATACATTTATTAAATTGATTAAGGAAAAGTATAGGATAAATAGGAATAATTTGCCCTTCTTAAAGCAAAGCGTGACTGCTTTAAGTCGTAGTTTCATGGCATTTACCTGAATCCATGAGGGCAAATGTTTTATTTTTAGAATTAGTTTCATCAGGACTTCAATACAATGCATAAAAGGAATGTAAAAATATTTGTTTCCGGGTATTTTTTTATTTTTGTTTTGTAAACCGAACAGATTGTATAACTTATTTTCAGTGTAGGAGTTGATTCCATATGTACAAAATCAACATCAATATTGTAACGCAACTTTTATTACAGGACAAACTGAATTTAGCAAGACATTGAGCTTAGTAAAGAGAAAGTTGCCTATTTTCTGAATGACTGACTTTTAAGAATAAAAAAATACAGAAAATACTGTTAAAATGGGTATTTTTATAATACATTTATAGCTTGGCAAAAACTCAACCACTCTTTACTTTTCATACACTAACGGAAGTTCATTGCAAAATAGTTTTTTGCCTTCACTAATCAGTTTGGAAATCTAGTTTGGAACATTATTACTCTCCTGGCCAAAACTCTTAATTTGTCAGTCTGATTTTATTGATGGGTAGTGACATTTTTTGTGTACTGTTATTATCCTTAAGCTTAAATAGCTTTCTCCTAGCTGTTTAACCTCTGATGTACCTACAGAAAACAAATGTATTTGCTCATATTTACCCCACTTACTCTTGGATATATTAGGACAAACCAGACATGATGTACAGCAGGCTGCACTTATTTTTTCTTTACTGCAAGTGACAACCCCTGAAGTGCTTAATTTGGAGGAGAATATCTTAGTTGATTTAAGGAGGAAAGTATAAGACTGTTCAGTATCTTCTAAATCATACAGATTTAAACAAAAGTCAATAAAAATTCACGCTAAGAGGAGTCTGACTTGAGGCTCGGTACACATTACAGGTAAACATATTCACCTTGTTTGTCAGGATAGATTAGCAGACAATCTAAATTGTTGAAATATGAAATGTCCTACACATCAGTATCTCTCAAAGTTCCAACCTTATTGGGTTAGTTATCCACAAATACTGAAGTATATAAAGACACTCAAACTCCATACACCTTTTAGCACATGCACATTGTACAACCACCTAATGTATTCACCTGGAATTAAGCATGTGCCCACTGTCCCACCTACTGTAAAGAAAAGAAAGTTGGTGTTCCTACAAAAAGAATGCAACCTTAAAAATAACATTGATATAATATAGTGGTAAAATATTGTATGTATTGTTACAGGTTTTGTGGTTTCTGTGAAATCTGACAACAACCTACCATCTTTAAAGTATTTTTAAAAATTAACTGATACCAAAGGGAAGCATTAAGAGGTAGGCAAGAATTACTTTAATATATTAATAAATTCAACAGATTTTTTTTTCTGAATGAGCGTAATACATTAAAGACACTGTAAATTTGTCTTGTTTTCTTACTACGTGATAAAATAATGTTAGCTTATAGAAGTTAATTACTAACACTGTAGTGTTTTTTTAGCATTACACTTTGCATTTTGAAACTAACCTAGATAGCTCCAGTGACAACAATGAAGCTCCATCATTTCATCTTAGCTACAGAATACATCCATGGTTTTTAAACCCAGCTTTCATCATACTGAGCTTGTTTTTCATAGAACAAAATTATTAATTTCCAGGATCTGGGCAGTTTCAAACTGCTTTAATTTATTTAGAAAGTGGTATAGTAATTTCTACTAACCACAATTCAATTAAAGCTAAACACGTTGTCTGTTTTATATTTTATTTGCTAACAGTAAAATAACCACTTGAAAATATGATAAATGATATTCAAATTGACTTTGTAGTCTACAGTGAGATGGAAGTAAGTGCGAAGTCTAAACAGCATATAATTAAATTTTAGGAAACAATGTTTTTAGGAAACAATGTTTGCTTTGAATAACACGACTCATGCAATATAGGCCTCATTTTTGAAGTCATCTGGCTGTATCAAAGGGTTAATTTAAGAAGGAAAATAAATTGTTGACTTATGACTAGATAACATGAGCCTCTGTAATAAAAAAAATGCAAGTCCCTCTTCTGCTCTCTTCCAGACTAATGAAACTTTTATGTTTGGTATTAAGTCGTGTCTTGATCTGTTCAGTTACTGCTGTCAGGCTACCCTTCCACCCCCAGATGTGGGAATCCTGCTCTAAGATCACGGTTTTGACTAGTGGGACCATGACAAGAACATTTTGCTTACACAGGTATGGATACGGCAGTCTGCCATGAATACCCAGGCTGGAGTCAGGGCACGGAGCTGAAGTGCACATGCTAAAGGCAGGCGAAAACCAGACTGAAAATACTGCTACTTCTCAAAACTTGTTTTAAGAAATGAGAAGCACATAAACAGGAATTTCTCCCCCTCTTTTTTTTTTTTTTTCTTTCCAGGAAACATTAGTGTTCTCTGGCCTGTTTACAAACCTGGACTTCCAAATAGAAACCATACAGTACATTTTCCAGTTCACTGTCACACACATCTGAGTCTTTCTTTACTGACATCACATTAACACAGGAAGGAGATACAAATGCTGCTAGTAATGAAAAGGAAGACCTACCCCCCAAAACAACCCTTTATTGAATTGGGCCTCCCCCACTTTCTACAAATTCCTATTCCAGATATCTGGAAGGTAATGAGAGTCAGTGATTGTTCACATTGGATTTTTTTAGACTTCTTCTGAAGTAGGAGAAGCTGTAGATATTATTTTAGCCCACTGATGGTTCTCTTTATTGCTGACAGTGCATTTTCAGTAGGTGACAAATAAATGTGGTCACACACATCCATGTCCTAATAAAGTCCCTCATACCTAACTTGGACTCTTTCCTAAGGAAATCTGTATCTAACTGAACTTTGCAATAAAAAGTAACGTGCATGGAGTCAAAGGGCAGTAATAGGTACTGTGTCCCCAGCTGCTCATGGTGAAGTAACTGGCTGTCCGGATTTACAAAACTAAACCATAATGGACAAAAGTTAGTTACTGCTACTACTTAATAGAAACATTCCCAAGTAAAAGCAGTATGGAAAACCTTTTTCATTTGTGACCTACTGCTTTTTGTTGTGGTTCTGTTTTACCTCAAACCAGGACACTTTTATTTCCTCTTGTTGATATTATACTACTTGTAGATACTATACTAGGGAATACTCACGTTATTTCAGTTTTCTTTGTATCTAGGATGCTGATACTCCAATGTTAGGTCATGGATTGCCACTGCTGCAGTCTGTTTCAGCCCCTCCTGGGACTCAGAAGACCCCGACTCAGATCTGCAGTGACTACCGTCCCCAGCTGCCTGCGGCTCACCTCAGTACGGCATTGAGAGCTCGGGGCTGCCTATGCAGAAATTGTGCAATCCTGCATTTGTCATGGTCCTGGTGTTTTGTTAGCTGCCTGCTGGTTTCTCATAGCAAGAGCTGCTTCTAATCAATCTGCAAGTTCAGGATTATTTTAGGTCTCTGGTGACAGTATTTTCTGCAGTCTTTTGTAATGTCCACACTTGTAACTGACAAAATTTATCTTTTATAGGCCCCAAATTCCAACAGAGAAGGAAAACCTTGAATCCAGCCTGCTAGATGTGCAGTCATGGGCAACTTTGCTCCCTGTAGAGATGTGAATTACTTTTCAAAACACAGGTGATTAGGGCCTATACTCAGAATGAGTAACAGATAATTAGGTAAATCCAAAGTAGTAAGTTACTGCATCTTTTCTAAGGAAAACGCTAATTGTAAATATTTTCCAGTTAATGATTTGGGATAAAAAACAGCTACCACTCAAGCTAGCTATAAATAACGTCTTGAAATCTAGGTTAATGGAACAGATAGAAGTACAATCTTAGAATTGAACAGATATGATAATAATATTAGAATAAATTGTTCTAGAGCAAAATTACTCAATCTCTGCCCTCAAAACAATGCAGAATTATAACCACTGCACTTTGAATTATAAAGCATTTAAAGCCTGTTAGTCAGCTAAGTGGCAGAAAAAACCTGCACTAAAGCTTTAAGGGTATGGATCCAACACTTTGGGACAATAACATCCTCATTAAAAAATAAGGATACATCAAAACTCTTGAGTTAAAAGGTTAAGTGTTAGTCTCTGTGTAGTTGATAAATGTTGAGCTAATCTAATCAGTGGTTGTAAGAGGCAATGCCATCAGCTAGCTGCCCTGACCTGTGCTTCTAGTTTTTACAAAAGTAAGATTTAAGAAAGATGTCAACTCCAGGCCTTTGACCTAGCAAGGACCTTGTTCGTACCAGCCTGGTGTTCTGCTAAACAGACTGAGAACTTTCAGCTCAAATCAGTAACACGTGCACTTCACTAATACAACACATGGCTTGGAAATTAAAACGCAACGTGATCGAGTGCTTGAGGATATTTTAACAGTTAAGAATGCAGCTGGGGGGTGGGGAAGCTTGTTTCTGTGTTTTGCTTTGGGGAGGGGAAAAAGGACAAATTCAATTGTATTGCTTTCCTTCAAAAAAGTAGGGAAACAAAAATTCAGTTAATTAGTTCATGGATGACTGACCTAGGGGAAATAAGGAGGTTGTATGTTTCTTTATGGCATGTGTCACTTATTAGATAAGTAGGTTTTACTACTTCCAATTGAGCTAAGTTAAAACTAATTAGAAGGTAGTTAAATTGCAATCTAAATACAATAAAATGTAATAAAAATAGCAAATGGCATTTTGGGCATCAATAATATTCCTAAATGCAGCTGATTATTTCCAATAGTTCCCGTACTGATTATTTCCAATTATTAAGAGTAACAAGCTTTGCCAGCTGCTGGAATGACAGTTTAACCCTACATACAGTAACTAGGATAGACTTTTCACATATGCTATCATTTATCCAGATTAATTTATTTCATGCCATCTTTTACTGGTACTTGCGTGTGACTCTAGACATTACATATGAATCTGGACTCTGTATAAACCAAAATCCATCCACCCTTTCTTGGTTATTATGGAATGATCAGGTACACAGTGAAATTGATAGAGAGACCTAGTGATCCAGGTACTAATTACTACCAGCATCTCAGGTCAGTGTTGAGATTTTACATTTGATAATAAAATGATGGTGCTTGTTATACCCATGCAGATTTTCACTTACTAAGGGTGAAGATTATATATCACTACTTTACAATTATGCACTAACAATAAGTGTATCTACATAGATACATATATTTCTTCCATCTCAATTAGCTATGAAATAGCTAACTACAGGTTTTTGGCATCCATATGCTTACTCCTTGCATTTCCAGTTTTTAGACTTAGAAACTTGAGTAGGAAATAAACTGCTCAACTTGGATGAGCCAAAGACAACAATACTAGGTTAAAGAAACTAATAAGAAGAAAAAGAAAAGTTAAAATGCCTTCCACTAAAAAAGACTGTATCTCTTTGATACTCAGGCATGGAACATGCTAGCTTAATATCTATCTCCTACTAGATGTCCAGACAGAAAAAGTGACTGTTGTTGTTTTTTCCTTCTATCTGGAAGATGCTTCGCCTGATTTTAGAGTGCCAGTGTCTATTAAATTAATGGTCAACCTATTTCCTTAGTTTTCCGAGAAAGGAAAGAATACGCTGAGAAAGCAAATGAAAGTTATTATACTTATTGGAATAGATAGTTGAGAGGATATTAAGACTACATACTGGGCAAGTGAAGTTCACATAATTTGAATTTCTTTTGCAACTAAAATTGTTAGTGAAAACATACAAAGCATTGGTTATGTAGTTTAATCATATCTAAATATATTTACTACTTCTCTGTGTAAAGCTACTTATATTTCAACCTACAGACTACTCCAGATTTTTCATCGCTTATTTATACCTGCTAATGACACAGGCAGTGACTGCTTCCTTGTAATAAAATAAATAAAATAAATACATTACAGGAATGTAGAACGGGCAGTTAGCATTACACAGTATAAAAGGTCTTAACACATTTTTTTTTGTTTAAGGGAGCTCTGCATTTAAGAATTGAACAAGGTATTGTACTTCTGCAGAAGTATTTCCTTCTATGATCTAATAAAGGACAGAGCAGGACGTATTCCTAATGGCTGTGAACTTAAAAAAATCTGATTTAGTAGTCGGGAGAACTATAATCTGCTATTATTCACTGTAATTTCATAAATTCAAAGTGATGGACAGAGCACAGGTGGAAAGGACTTTGTATTTGCAGAAGACTCAGTATTTAAGCAAACCTAGAATTATGACATATACATCCCCATAACCCATGGGGCAGTATCTGCCATAATGGAAATATAATTGATAGGCAAAGACCCGTTTACAGTTTTGGTAAAAATGATTCTGTTCTGCATTTCTATTCCCAGGATACTCAATGCAGGAACCGAGACTGTCATTGGCTGTATTGGGTATACTTTAGTCAGACTGAGACAGGTATTAAAAAAACAGATTTGTACTATGCCTGCATACCTTTAAATAATAAGAAAAAGTAAAGCTCCATTTAAATATTCTGCACTGATTTTATGTCACATTTTGGAATATACTAACAGTAGACCTATGCACCATTATATAATGACAATATTTATGAAAATTCATCAGCATATAGCAATACAGAAACTTGGCAAGTATTCAAAGGTCTGGTAATGGAAAATAGCCTCCATTATTTCAGACAGATTAGATGCAAAACTTCGATATATCTATTTAATGCCTTTCAGAATTTACTCGGCATTTTCCCTTTTACTTTTACTGAAGAATAAAATTATTGAATTGAAGTTGCTACAAATGTTATTCAATTTAGTCTAGATACAACTTCTATAAGGAATGTCTTGTCATGATTTTTTTTTAAGCCTGTGATTTTTAGAAATGTTTAGTTAAATTAATCCACTCCATAAAGAAATACTCTTTTATTTCCTCAATCAGAATTAAATTGTCCTCAGTGTTTCCCAAATAGATGGTTCTTGCCACAAGGCATAACTTCTGCCAGTCCTCCAAAGCTCTAATATCTTCTTCAATAAGTAAAATAGGCATTTGCCTTGAAAAAAAAAAAATAAATGAAGAAATCCTCTTGCTCCAAGACCAGTAAGTGAATGTGATAAAAGCACTGAAAATACCTCCTAAATCAAACATAATAATGAAACCTCTTGTTGAAGGAAAGATATAAAAGGTGTTATGAGGGACAACTGTCAATCAGCCTCATTAGAAGGTCAAGGCACCGCCACTGCATTGTGAAACAGTCTCCCAAACTCATGGTACCATTGAAATGCTACCCATTTGAGATGTTTTTAAAGACATTTAAAAGGTATCTTTCTTTTAAAGAAAGACATTTTCCTAAACACTGAACAGTTAATTTCTACTCTCTTCATCTTCCTTTAGGGTGTTAATTTTTTTATTATGTTGTTGTTTCTCAAGCAACAGGTTACAAAATGGAAAAGGATATAGTAACAAGTGATCTTTTATCCATTGGAAAAATACAGCTTCCGAACAAAATAGTGAGCTATAAGACAATGTCCAGGATTCACACATCATGCATTAAAAACATTGTGGGCCATGACTGCCTTTCCTTTGCCAGTTTTGAATTTGTCCATATTTTGCTATGAGTTAATTACACATCTATCATTTTCACATTTGCTCTTTTCAAATAATTTTGTATTTAGCAATTAATCAAAATTTTGTTTAATTTAGATTCATCAAGAAAATAAAGAAATGTAGCTGGAATTTCAACCATTTGGCTGCCACTGTTCTCTTTAGCAGGATTCATACAGCTGGACTACAGACAGCTGAGAGTGAAAATAAGACTATATCACTTCTCATTTTGATCAAGTTCTGGATAACAATACCTACGTACCAAAGCCCATTAAGGCATACGGAGCTAGGGAGGGAAGAAGAGGAGGTGATAAAAAACAACCCTCACCCTAAGAAGTTCTCTTGGAAAGCTGAGATGAGATAAGACGAACAAAGTCAGTAGAAGTATTGAAGGCAGTTACAAGCAATGAAACAATTATATGCATGAACAACACTGAAGCAATCCACAGTGACAGCCGCACCAGAGAGCCTGCTGAGGTAGGTTCTGCCCCATTCACACCCTTGCGACTCCACCAGGAATCAAGGAACACTATGGCCAGAAGACAGCATGTTGAAGCAATTCTAGGTCTCATTGTTCAAACAATCCTAATCTTGTAGTGCTCTGAGGGGCACTTGAATGCAAACACCTCAAAAGCTCTATTTCAGATAAAATGGGAAGATTTTGCATTATTCAGAGGAGAAGAGACCTGGTGCCACTTTAGCATATGTTGATAATTTCTTTAGTTCTGTTGAAGAAACATCTTAGAAAATAACTGGGTAGAATATTTGGCAAACTTAGAACAACATGTGCAGGACAGGCAAACAGAATAAAGGAGATTCAGGTGTGGACATATCATGTTTAAGTGATTACCTCATAGGGGTTTTTTTGTGGAGAGTGGAACTACATTTATAATCTTGGACTCAATGGCCCATTTTGCAGAATGACGAGGTCCTTTGATTTACCAAGATGTTTCATTGACAAAGTCCCCACAACACAAGAAATGCAATATGGTTTTGAATTGTTCAGGTATTGGGAATCAAGGGCCAAGTTCCTGGCTGGCCTAAGTTAAGATTCCTTCAAATCTGAGTGATATGACTCAAAGAGAAAGAGCAAAACTCTAAAAAAGATGAGGAAAGGG
>VZSZ01000242.1:75649-120649 GCA_013398815.1 Ibidorhyncha struthersii
TGTTTAAGCCAGAGAGAAAACTCTATGCTATACATTTAAATGAGTGAGAAGAGGGGAGAAAATGTTTATGTAACTAAATTTAGTAAGGCCAGGTCAAGAAATGTGTTAGTCATGCAATGAGACATCTTGAAGCACTTATTAAAAAAGCTAGAATCTACACACTTCTCAAACAAACAGTTGCTGCACTAGCTTTCAAATCTGCAAGAAACAGGACATTTGGTAAAATGAAGGAATCAGACCATAAGTAAAACATTAAAATGAATATATTCAATCCTATTTTCTAACAAAACAATCACTGCCGAAAAGGACAAGTTGATACTTCTCACTAAATCTGTACTCAACCTATAATCACTTTTAAGGAATTCAGGAGCCTGTGTCAGGAATACAGAAGGCACAGTGCAGTACTGAAGTGATGCTTTAATCATACTTTGACTTTTTATCTCAATGTAAATAAATAGGTAAGAACCATTGATATGAAAAAAAACCCACCTTAACAGACTCCTGAAACCACAGATAAAAAGACCTACTATCAGTGGGACACAGAAATGGTATTTAACTCTGGAAGGTTGTGGGTTTTTTTTTTTTTTTTAATCCTTAAGAACTTCATCTTCTGCTGAACACAAAAAAAAAAACCATCACAAATTCTCCTTTTGTGTCATCAGTTACAGTGTCTCAATAGATGTCAAAACTGTAGAACTGGAATACATTTCAAGAGCAAGCAGCAGGAAACGAATCTTGGGAAATTTTAACTATGTACAGTAGGGTGAAAAGATAGGTACAGAAGCTTATGTTTTATTAGTTTTGTCCATGAGAAATAAAAGTACTTCACTTATCCTTAAAAAGGGTGCAGGCCAAAATCATAAAGAACATGTTAACACCGCTAGCTTGTAATAGATGCAATCACACTATTACTATCTAAATTTTTGTTTATTTTTCAACAGATTGGTGTCTGCAAATCACGCTGTCTTACATTGCCGTTCCTCTGTAACCTTAACCATTATTCCTACTGTGTAAAGTGAAGCACAAATTTAAGGTGACAAAGCACCAGTTGGCTGATGTGAAGTATGCTACGAAAGCAGAAACCTCTGAAAGCTTCACAGCCATTATGAAATAACTGACCTATATGAAACTGCTACCATGGTTCACAAATTTATTGTCAGGTTCCAGCCTCTAGCTGTTCTCTGATTGTTCTAAATACTTGACAAACTGAAGCCTTTTCACTTTCCGTTGAAATTGCCTCATCTCCCTGTCAGAGCGCCATGGGGGACTCCATTACTTTTCTGACTTCTTTCCCCTACTGACAAGTCATTTAGCTGGCTTCTTGTTGTGAAGGCTGTCCATGTCAAATTAGCCAGGGCCCCTATTGTCCTTATTACCACTCGAAAAGCCATCATGAGTAATGCTACGGGGTCCCTCAGTTGTCATCATTTGTCAGAAAGAAAGGGAGTGTGGTTACATATAGCTGACAGGTAATTTCAGTGTCTACAATTACCCCAATTAGTCTTGTCATAAACAATTCGATAAATGCACACCAATACAAACAGATAAACACACCAAGGTTTCTCACTATTAATGTCATGTAATGGATAAATCAGTGATACAATGCTATATTTTATTTATTTTTTTAAACCATCCTCAGCTGCAAGCTGGCAGTTGCTACCTGGTCAGCACAAATTGTACTATCTACTTTCATTAGCTCATCACCACAAGAGAATATGAAAGGCTGTGACAAAATTCATTTAGAGAGAGTGCCAAAGAGCAGATTGCCTAAAGCAGGTGTTATAACAAAGATAAAACAAAGGTTTCCTTTTGTCAGTTCAGTGCTGCAACGTGCTTTAAAGGAAACTATTTTGTCCTTAAAAACAAACAGAAAATATGAGAGGGACAGAAAAAGAAATCAGGGAAGTACATTCCTTCTGAAATTAAGAACAGTTGCTTCCCACCGTATCCCACGTCAATCAGCAGGTGGGTCTCCTAACAATGTACAATATAAACCCTGATTTTCAGAGTGGGGTGAACATTAACCGAAATCTCTCCGCATATTTTTTTTCTAATTCTTTTAGAAAATACACCTTGTGATGCCATACAGCTCCTGAAAGATCTGATAATTATTCCACATAATCTATAACACAATCCCTGCTGTTCCTAGATAAGAATTATTTGAGAATGGTCTTAGTAATTCCAACTCACTGGACAGTCTGTAGTACTGTGTTAAAGTCTTTTGGGGCATAAGACATCGATATTGTTGACTGCTCTTCTAAAATGTCAGGTAGACCTGTTATAAACACAACACTGAAAAAGGCAGCTTTAATAACATCCATATTAAGCACGGAACTATGAATTGCTAAGCTTATCCTTGTGATCCACCTAAATAAACATTGAAATCTTGACATCTCTAGAGTCCACAGCACCCTGTCTGTTTGCTGACCGCAGGCTTAAGTGATGGCTGGAAAACTGAACACAGACATGTTGTTGTAGGAAATTGCTTTTGGCAACTATTTGTTCAAACTCAGGATTTTTTTTTCAACCACCACTAAGAACCCACCAGAAAACAGGACAGGTCTCCCTAATGAGTAATCTATTTTAGCACAGTCTTGTCTAGGCATGACAGTTTACTGAGAGGCTTGAAAAACTCGTAATTACCAGTGTTACAGGGCAATTAATGTATATTACACTGCACTACTCATGGCAGCAACTGTCATTTTCTCAATAAAAATGAGTACTCTTCAGCTAAAGGTGACATTAATTGGGACTTTAATGACTATGCAGAGGAGCTGAAGCCAAATATGAACAAAACAGCGATTCAATGAGCGACTTCAGAAACGAGAAAATTGTACTAAAATGAGATTAATTGCTGTTTAGAAAAAGGAAAGAACCTAAAAAGCTATTAAATTGCAGGGTTTGGGTGCCCGGGTGATGGTTGTGATGTTAATCTTGCATTCTCACAGCAGGCAAATATTCACTAAATTCAGAGCCTTTTGACAGCAGGAAAAATCATGTATGCTTAACTTCAATCCATCAAAAATATATTTCAGCTTTTATCAGTGTTCTAAATACTTCTGCAATTTCAAAAATTACTGTTCCATTCCTTGGCTGTCATCATGCAAATGCGAACACTGTCAATATTGCTATGAAAAATTCCCTGGCTTCAAAAGGCCTACTTCGGTGATAAAGAAAGAAAAACGTGAAGATTAGAATTGCAAAACACACACTACTAATATAACAGAAAGCAACAATAAGAATTTAATGTTTAAGTTGTGGAAACTGCTAAAATAGAAAATGATGGGGTGTTGTTTTAGTGTGTGTGGGAAAAAAAAATAATCAAAGAATTCCCCCACTCTCCCAGAAAATCTTTCAAAGCTTACAACTTTATAGATAATTACTCATTGCAAATAATTAGGACATAATTTTGCAGCTTGACTTCAGGTGATATAATTATTAAAACTGCTCTGTAGTTTCTAAAAGCCTTTATCCCTGCTACTTAATTCTTTAAAGCAATTATATAATTGCTTTTCTTTATAGCCTTTTTAACTGTCATGATGACTGTATACATAAAACATTGCACTTAAACTCTGACATATAAGAGGGATAAACATAGCTCTGATTCACTTTGAAGTTCTATCTCCTGTAACTTCAGATTTTAAACCAGAAAACCAGTTTAGCCTTTCAGGTTAAAAATTGCATATAGAACGTTCACATATCTTAAGAAGCAAACCCTCTTTTCCACCCGAACCTGCAACAGTTGCACCCGGGAAGAGACAAAAACAGAGCTCAGTTTCTTATAATTTCTTATTCCATAATCAACTCCGTTCGTTCTCCATCTTCATAATTAAACACCCATCTCGCCTACACTTTAAAAATCTCTAGATGCATTAAAACACACATCCCAAACAGCTGCATCCACTAGGCAATATACTAAAGATGATGACACTGTATCGTCATATCAGCAGGTTTCAAAGACACAATTAATAACATTATACTTATTAGCACTTGTGATAGCTACCTTCAGAAATTCCACTATATGTATATAAATGTCTTAAGTACAAAAATTATGGGCAAACAGTTTCAGCTAGGAACTTAAACCAATCACTGTGTGCTGAATTGGGTCCACAAGTTGTCATAATATTCATTTACCTACTTTTCATACAGTACTTTGATGATTAGTCAAGACTGTTCATTACATAACTATTACTGAAAAATGCATGACTGTTACCACAGTAACCTTTAAGTTAAACATACAATTAATGAAATGAATATATTTCAAATTTCAAATTTAATGATGCAATTTTTTGCATTAAACATCCGGTCTTTTGCAAAGGACAAACAAAACAAAGCAATGCATGAGCACTTCACGTATGAGTGTTCTTAGTTTGCAAAAGTGACCGAAATAACTTTCCTTCAGGTTTTGATGGTTCCTTCTGTTTTGATGGCACCAAAATTTGGATCTATGAAAGAGTATTTTGTCAGTTGGTTTACAAGACAGCGTATCTCCAATAAAATAATTCTTTTAAAACAAAGTTTAGAATTGGCTTACGCAACACGAGATCGTCAGGTTGAATTTTATTTGTAAAATAAATCTCTGACCATGAGTAACAGCCAGTCCCAGAGTATGCACATATATTATTAGCACCTATGATACTTCTAGAATTTTGTGTTAAAAGGTTTCTTGTGAACTTTTCAATTACTAGACTCCTAGCCATCTCTGAAGAACAACACTATGTACTTCTGAAGGCGAGCCTCACAAACAAGCTGTCACAAAGGAGGGAAGATTACATTAAGAGCTACTGACACAAGGAGGTGAAATCACAGCCCAATACAGTTAGTGGCTAAATACTCTTGGTCTCTAGCAAAGCAATGATTTTATCTAAGGAATGATATAAAAATTGTCATTTTCTATAGTATTTATCGTTCTACCCAAGACACCATGCACAGGCTGCAGGGCAAGTAGAAGTTATGTATGTCTTTGTTCTGTTAATACCTTATTTTGAAACTGGAGAGAAAAATGTATTTGTTTTTCATGTGAAAACTCTGTTTCTTCTTCCTTCCATATTCAAATGAAATACTAAAAGTAGTATTGTTCTTAGACTTCAGATAAACAAGCCTTAAACTTGGACTTCGGAAAGCATCACCTCGAGGCACAAAGACAAAGGTAACTGCTGAAAAAAACCTCAGTTTTTCCTCTTCTGCAGAGATTAATACATATAAAATAGCCAGTTTGCAGTATATAAAGACCACAGGAGTCAATTACATCAAATTTAAAGAGACTGACTATGCTTTCACAACACACACATACTCACTCCAAGTTTTGTAATAGGTTTGGTTTAAATTCATGTTGACAATAGAAACAGGAATGCATAGATTCACTACCCCAATACTTTCCTTTTTCTCCTCTGTCTCCTTTTCTTTCCCCACTTTTGTCCTTATTTCATTTTCATTACTTGCACAATATAATTTATGTTCTAAATTTGTATTTAAGAATGCTGACCTGTAAGCATTTTTGCAGGTTGTTTTGTTCTTCCATCTTATTAACAGCATGAACTTCTCAGAATATAAGTCATGTCCAGCTGAAGCGTGTCATAAAAATCAGAGGGCATTTTGTCCCTCTTAAAACATGATATTTTTTTCCCCATTATATGTATTTAGAAAAAGAAATTTAAGAATTGAAGCTCTAAAGTACATTAAGGCTATATTCTTATTTAAAAGCTGTGATAGTTCTAAAAACTCCAAGAGAAAAATTACAGTGATCAGCCTACATGATAGAGCCAACACGTACTTTAAATTTTTAAAAACATTTTAAGTATCTTCTTGACCTGAGAAGCAAGTTAATAGAACTAGCAAAACCCCAAGATAATAGAACTAGTAAAAGGAGCATTATTAAACCCATAGAGTTGATAATATTAAGATGTTTGTGTGGTGATGAGTTAAAAAATTCTATCAAATTACCTGTTAGTAATTCTATCAAGTTACCTGTTAGTAACTCTCTCTGAGACTATGCCTGATATGTTCTTACACAGAATTTGATGACGTCAATGGAATTTGCATTGTCCTGTAACATCATATACTAACTATTGACCTATAAAGCATCAGAATTTGGATGAGTGCACTGTGGTATGAGAACAATTGTTTCCATATGCAGAAATGCACATTCATAAAGTCCATGAGCCCTAAGCTTTAGACAGTCTTTGTTACAAACGCAGAAAACCAAGGGGATCAAGTAGTAGGAGTAATAGAAGTAATGTAACATAAAGCTGCTTCTACTGCCTTTGCTGTCTTATTTTTAAGGTTCCATGAGTTTCTGAAATCAGATTTATCTCATTTAATCTCAGAGTGATTGTTTTCTTAGCTATCCTCTGAAATACTGCAGAGCCTCACTCTATCTTCAGGCCTATGAGTTAAACAGTATCATGATTTAGATCAAAACCAGTTGAATAAAAGCAAAATCCCTAGAACCCTCTCAAATGGCAGCATTAGTTTCCCTATCAATGTAAATAATACAATCTTCTAATACTACCATTGTGGGGATGGGGAAAAGAACAAACGCAATACTTGTAATGTAGGATGGTAAACACAAAGACCTGTTATCTGCAGACCAGACCTCTCATAGGGAGAAGATGATTACCTTCTGATTCTGGCTATAGTCAGCATGGTTTTGGTAGAACATTTCCCTTGCTGCTCTTGGAACTTCTGTGCCCAGCATGACCTCCAGGCTCATAAATTTATTAACCAACGGGTTGTAGTTCAGGATGGTGTCTCAGTTGTAGTTCGGATATGCAATAGAACAGTTGCTCTGAATTAACAAACAACTAGAACATTAAACTGTCTCATTAACAAAGGTACCCAGCTCAATTAGTTTTGTCAACTGTTACGTGACTGGGTTTTCCACACATCCGAACCACCACATTTCTATGACTTCAATTAAAAAAGCCAGTATCAATTGAAGTGGGAGCAGAAGCATATGCAAACCTCTGCTGGTCCCGATGTACTGCTTCAGTCTGGGTTCTACAGGCACAAATGGGTGCCCACTGCTTCTGAAAGGCTTCTGTCAGACAGTGGGTTTCCCGCTGCTAGATATTTAAGACCTGAGGGTTTTTTTAGACTTTCATGTCTTACAGAGGATTTTACAGAACTCTTCTACAGCTTTCCATGGGAGTTTCCCAGGCCTTTGAGCTTAGCCTTTCTAAATCTTATGTAGAAGAATCTTACTTAGAAACTCTAATTTAAGTGCAACCTCAGCGAGCACATCTACCTTACCGACTCAGCGCATTGCAACAAGTCTTCTTAAATGCAGATTTGCCTTGCATTTATGGGTCGAATCTTGCAGTATTAAGTTGAGAACATCACAATAGTGCTTGAAGAGGTGTCTCTCTGCTGAAGCGCTCCATTTGAGATGCAGGTCCCAGATCCTCCTGGAGCTAACTCATTATGACCATGTGGTGTGCATTCAGAAACCAACAGTGGTGGAAACTTCATTGCTGGTAAAGGTACAACAAGGACAAATGGACCTAGAATTACAAAGGATCTCTCAAAGCCCTGCTTGGGTCCTCTACCTTTCACAGTGCACAAGTCAGTAACAAATGGGATGACAGAGGAGATCCAAACACTTTCCCCCAGTTATGTCTCACAAAATTTCAAACTAATGACACCTGTACCATGACAACTTATTCTATGTATTTCATAACTAGATAATTACAAACATAGCTAAATGGACCTTTGCACTCTATTCTTCTCACCCTTCTTTTTTAATCATTATGGTCAACGTGATCTACTAAAAACACCTATAGCCCTCACATCAGTCTCCATTTGGAGTTCTCTCTGGAGATCCTCATATCTGTCATGTTCAAGTCTGGCTAATTCTTTCTTCAGGGTGTCTTTTTTTCCTACTTTCTCATTTCATCTACACAGATGAGATGCCCTTAAAAGTGCTCATTTCTTTTCTGTATTGCAGCAAAATACCTTTCTATGAACTTGATCAGTGCAGTCTTCTCTGCTCATCTCCATCCAAAACAGTTTTGCAAAAAAATTGTGTGACTATTTAAGTATGTAATTTCTTTCTTTGTGCCTGGAAAGTGGGAGACCCCTTACAGGGAAGACCTATATGACTTTGACTGTTCTATCATCTCTCTCCATTCACTAGCAAACTGTCAAAACCCACATTGAATTGGCAAGCCACCTTTATCCTTTATCCCCAATTGCCTCTAAATGATAGAAATAATTCGCAAAAAAGCATTAACAAAAGCAATCTGTTATTTTCCTTTAAATCTCTCATCTGTCAAAACATATGAAAAATTTAGCAGGCTGCTGACATACTCAGATCAGTGAATTTTATGCTGACCAATATTATCTTATTGCCTCTTCGCACTGCACTGTAAACATTTGTTGACTCTTGTATTATACTTGAACATTAAACTCTGCAGGATAATGTATCTCTTGTTCTGTTCTACAGCAATTTCTAGCACATTTTATTAGGATTTCTAGGTGTAGTATCAATACATGGAGTAAATACTACCTAAGATGATGTGTAATAGAGCAGGGAAATAGTTCACTCCAAAGCCACTTCATACACTAAGAGAACATCTCCAAACATGAAATATAAAAGCAAGGTTGAGGTTCTACTCTTAATTCATATTGCTTAGAGGAAAGACATAGTATGTTTTTAAAAGGCATATTCACAAAATAAAAATGAGTATATCATCAAATTGAAGAAGAACAACGATATAAAATACCAAGTCAACTGTTCTAAATTTTGTCTTTCATTCTGGATAGTAACTGCTTCAAATAGAACAAATTAACAAAACAAAAATCGCAAATTAAAATCTCCCAAGTATCTTTTCAATATCTTTTTAATTCAAGGAAGTTAGAGATTTCTTTGTCAAGCCTTTTATATCTTATAAGTATTTATATCTCTTCTTGTGTAAGAGCAGTCTTTTTTGTTATCACAATTAAGTATAAAATTATGTTTAAATACTCATGTTTTTCGTAATCTTTGAGAGTCAATAACACAATCACAGTGAGTTCTGTAGTTTAATTATACATAATGTAAAACTAAATTAGAAGTGCTGTATTTCAAAAGTAATTGTTAAACAACAGTAGTAAAAGGATTTTTTTATCATGTTATAAAGGCTTTCTTCTCTTCATGATTATTTCTATTTCTTTCTCTGCAGACTTGCTCTTTAAGAAACTGGATTACCTAGGACAGGATATTTGAAGGTGGAGTTTCTTTACTTCAAAAAGAGCATTAAAAATTCAGTTAAATTACTCCTTCTGCCATTAACTGTAGGAAAAAAAAAGGTGTGAGATGTGAAAACTATGAATGTGTGAGGACAATTTTGTTTTTTTTTTTTCTACTTTTGTGCTTTTATCCCTTGGCCCACAGGCTGCAAGAAGCTTTCCGCTTTTGAATTCAAAAGACATTGACAAATTAAATATTTAGTGGTAAATAAATGCTGTGATAATTATTTACATAAAATAATTTAAGTGAAAACAATGCTTTTATGTTTTTAACATATAATTTAATACGTTATTCATTGCTACACATGGATAACATGTTTGTACCTCTATTTAATTCTACTTGTTAAAAATACTGTGAAACATTTCTTTTGAAAGCCTGAAATTTAATTTTTGTAAGGTGCAAGTTTGCCTTGAGTAAAAAGATGGGTGCACCTGCAAAAGGTAGCAGGATTGTTGCCTGCATTTTTTTCCATGACATCAACTTATCTCACAAAATGACTCATTAGTTGCGATGAAGTTCAGTTAAACCTTATGAAAACTTAGATAATGAATACTGGACCATATTAAATTTCAGCAGACTGAGATTTCCTTAGAACTGTAATTTAAAGGGGGGAAAGCAGTAAACTTGATTGTTATTACAATTTTTTCTCAAACTTCTTGATTAAGACTGAAGAATTCCTTTTCTTTACTAATTTTAGGACATGGAACAGAAATTGGAACCTTTAGCTCCCACTAATGTTTTCTTTCAAGTTTTCAGTTTGTCAGCAGATTTCACATTCTTCTGGGATAAAGCAATTATGTGGCACCCATATTCAGGAATTATATATTGATAGGCTAAAACAAATGCTAGCTCCTTATTAAAAACTGTTTGAACATTCAACTTGGTATTCACATCCAATGGAAAATACCAGCAACTCACATTGGTGACGTTTTAAATTATACAGTGTATTAGATTTTTTTCATCCTGATACAAACAAGATAAGTGAGATTTACATAGTGAATTTTTGGTAACCATGGTTTGAAAGAAAAAACACATATCATACACACAAGAAATGTGAAAACTGTTTGTATATTATCTACTATCCCAAGGTATATTCATGGCATTTACTTTTCTTAAAAACTCTTTCAATAGAGAAATATAGGACAGCATTTCTAGAAAAGAGTAGATTGAAATGGTATAAACATTTTGAAAAATAAGAAACTTTGTAATCCTCATGTGTGTTTCATGCAGAAACATTTACAGATGTTATCAAGACGTGTAATAGCTGCTTTATGTTCTGCTGTTCTATTTCCAGGTTTCTAATCAGTATCAGATTAATTTATGCTCACATTTCCTGAATCACAGGCATTTTTGAGTCACTAAAATTCATTGTAAAACATGAAAATAGTCAATTTAACTATTTTTATATTTTTAAATATGGTTAAAATTTGCATTTTTTAAAAGGCAAGAATAGTCACTGATCTACTGTGATAAGAGTAACTCTAAAATAATTTTCTACTACTTGCCTTTCTGATGTAACTGCTCATTTCCCCATTCCCTAAGTCATGCAAAACAAAAAGAAAAAAGAGGCAAGCATTTCTAGAAAATGTCTTAATCTGGTCAAAATAAGCCTCTATGGCTTCGGTCCACAGAAGCTTTATTAGTTTCCTGGGCTCCATAGTGGGATAAACTATTTCATGCATGAAGGGATCAGCATTCCTTCTTCTAATCATTGCTATTGTACCCATTACAAAGCCCTCTGAACATCTCCTATGGATATCACATGCTATCTTAATCATCCCTCAATTAATAACTTTATACTCATATTTCAGTTCTGCCACTTCTACATACATTGTCACTTGAGGATGATACTGAAGCCTTAACTGAGTATGTTGAGATTATAGTAATTTTTCCACCACAAATAGATTCTTACACTGAAAGTGTCCAGACAGCAGTTTCCAATGAATAAGTGTAACAGCTTAATACAACGGGTAATCCTCTCATAGTGCCATGACAGATGTTGGTACCCCTGTCTGTTGTGACCATCCTGTAACTTTAAGAAGCAGAAACCATTTTCCTACGTGCTTTGATAAGAAATGTGGTAGCTGATATTGTTTACATAAAAAAGTATCGGAAATCTCTGCTACCACCAGCTAAACCTTTAATACCTCAAAGCTGTTTTTTTATATCCTGAGCGCACTATATTACATTCTTCTGAATGTAATATAAGTGGTCTCAAAGAGGAAAGAAAGTTCAAAGTCAACAATTTTTGCTTTACTATGTTACTATTTGCCAATTAATTTTACCTGTCTCCCCAGGTGGAAGTCACCTGTTCCTTTCTAGTCACCTTTCTCCACACTTTTTGAAGATGGTGGGCATCAAATGCTAAGGGAAATGCTAAAGGAACGCAGACTGGCGTCATGCTGAACATTCTTACTTGCAGAGGAAAATAGAAGTACTGTCAACTGAAGATTAGTATTCTCTTTATACTCAAAATCAGGGATGTACAGATTCTCAGAGGGTGAAAGGCACAGTGTGACCAAATTCTTTCACAACACATTTTTAGCTAAATTATTCTCCTCTTGATACGATATTAAATCATGCATTCTAAGGTCCTGCTGGGAGAAAGAAATACCTAAACTACATTTAGCTTTTTAAAAGCTTCCTCATACCCCCATTCAATCAGCCCTTAATCTTCCAGGAATATCTACCTTCAAAATTTACATGCTGTATGGTTTGACAAACAGCAACATCCACTGTTTCCCAGGTAGCACCAGAAATCTAAGCAGAGTCTGCTATGCATTCCTCCAGTCTCTGACAACTTGTAAATGTCTACCAGTTTTCCAGTATATGTAATGAATATAAACCTACACACAAAAGGCTTGTTTTCCTTAACTAATTTCTACAGACTACTTCGATAAAGTCCAAGCAGAGATGAGAAACGCAGGCCCAGGTTACAGACAATAACATGCTGCATCTACAGCTGTAAAGCGTTTACGTAATAAGCTTATGCTTAATAAATTACGGATAAATGAAAACCAAGTAAAATGTTTTAGCAAAATGGAACCAGCAGAAAGGCAAGATGCGTAGCCTACTGAGACCTGACTAGCGTGCTGCAAGCTAGTTAGCAAAAGAAAAAAACAAAAGGTGCTCGCCCTTATCTGGTAGTTACACTTGTGAAGAAAGCCTAAAAATAGATAGAAAGCGTACCTAAGAATGGAAGATCTATATATGTCATCAGATCAAGATTGGTAATTTTCTATTCATTGAAAGTGGGCTTTGACAAAAAGTACGGTCTGTCGGGAGATGAACGTATGAATGGCTCATACAGGGAACGGAACTTGGACATGGAAGGGAAGGACTTCAGAAAGAAGAGATTGCTTACACAGCCCCTAAAGCAATCACTCGAGAAAACTTATGGGTGAATGTAAAAGATGACAATCTAAGAGCAACAAAAGGTATGAAGAGAATTATACAACAGCACAAAATTTGTCATGGAAATAAGAGGCTGCAAAACAGAAAACCTAATTTTAAATTGGTATGGCTTTGAACTGGAAAGAAATAGAATTTTAGGACTGTAATACAGTTTCAATAAGGTACAGCCTATGTTCAAAGATAAGTTGTTCATAGGAACAGGGACTCTGCAAGAGTTAATACTGTGGATGGCCATTCCCCAGCAAAATGGAAACACTATACTGGCAGCTTTCAGGAGTGGAATAATAAAGAAAAACTTTTAGTAAGCACGGCCGGCATAGTTCCTAGACTGTTAAAAGGTATTGTGTAAAGTCACATAAAAAATTATAGAGGAAGAAAAGCCAAAATCATCATAGGTGACTACAGATCTAAAGATTATTATTCTGACATTGGTAAATACAAACACATAAGCTATTTTTGTCATCTGGTTTGCCTTAATCAAGAGCTAAAAATGCATTTATAACACTGCACACAAATGCCATGTTTATATCAGTATCGTATGCAGCTTGCATGAAAAAGTATACATTAAAATGAGGAACAGCAATTCATGTAATGGTCAAAGACAACCAATAACAAAACCACCAAATTCCAGTTGTCAAACATAATTTACTATGTATATTTCTTCTCTTTTCTGTTAAAACAGTAATTATTAAAACTAAAGTGATATGGGTGAGTGTTTATGACTTCTTATTAAAAACCCTGACTTAAAGCAGTGTTCATTTAAACTTAAGGTTAAAGAAAATCATGTAGAGATCTCTGTGCGATGGCCTAGTGACTTTATATCCTCTTGTCAAACCTCAGCAGTTTTATTTGTAGTGATACATGCCGGAGAAGGTTGGAGGTTAAAGTTGATAGGAGGGCCAACAGGAAAGCCAACCAACTTCTTTCAAAAGATTACAACCTTTAACATATTAGGATCTGTCGGCAGTTACTGCTAACTTTGTACGTCTACATTTGTGTACTCTTCTGTGACCTGAACCCCAAACTCCAGACCAACAGGATTTAAAAACCCTGCTGCTTACTACATTCCTTCAATTATCCCTTCATAATTTTCTTACTGTTTAAGCTATTAATTTAGTTTTTGATATTATATTGATGCTTAGCTCTTATAATTAGTTTTCGGTAGAACATTAACAGGCATATAACATTTTTTTCCTTAATTTTCTTCAGCCTGATTTTCTCTCTCACCCTGAAAACTGAAGAAAGGATTTCCTAATCTAGGAAATCTGACATTAAATGTAATAGCAGCACAGTCTACTGGACTAAAGCTCTTCAGATTTCCCTTTCTCCCACTTATTTTGACATAGCTTCCTCTATGACTTTCTTTAAGAGAAGTAATACAGATAAAAATAATGATAAATAAAATCACACAGAAACACTGAATAGTTAAGGTCAAAAGAGACCTCTAGAGATCGTCTAGTCCTGCTCCAAGCAGGGTGAGCTAGAGACAGTTGCTCAGGTCTTTGTCCAGTCAGGTTTTAAATATTTCCAAGGATGGAGACTTCACAACCTCTCCAGGCAGCCTGCTCCAGTGTTTGACAACTCTCACAATAAAAAAGATTTTTCTTATGTTTCAATAGATTTTCGTAGGTTTCCACTTGTGTACATTGCCTCTTGTCCCATCCTTGGGCACCACTGAGAAAAGCCTGGCTCCATACTTTTTACTCCCTCCCATCAGGTATTTCTGTACCTTGATAAGAGCCCCCCGATCTTGCTGTTCTCCAGGGTGAACAGCTGGAGCTCTCTCAGCATCTCCTCACGTGAAAGACGCTCCAATCCCTTCATCATCTTTGCGGCCCTTCACAGGATTTGCTGCAAGTTGCTGTCTGTCTCAGTACAATCGTGGATCTCATGCTCTATCTAATCACTTAATCTAAAGGACCAAATTATTACACAGGTCAAAACTAATACTGATGACTGCTTTAATCTTACTTGCACTGAGGACAGTGCAAGTTTTTCTACTGACTTCAAAGAGAACTAGACTTCTGCTAGATAGATAATTCTATGTAAAAGATGATAATGTGTATTTACTGTATTCACCCATGATGGCCACAAGACTACTTCAATATAAAATATAATGATTTCTTTTTGAGTTACATGCATTTGATAGCATTTAGACAATAAACAACTCTTCTCACACTACGTCTGAAACCTTTAACTTGCAGACATAGAGAAACCAGTCTATAGTTATCCACTACTGTAATTCTACAGCTCTGCATTTTGAAATTAGTAAGTACTCCAGAAACTCTACACGAAGCTGCTGTAGAACAACACAGCAGAAAAATCTCTTATGCTTAACGTTTATATTCCATATAATGGTAAATGCACATCTATGTCAATTTTTTTTTTTGGTGTCAGACTTGACTTTTAAGTTTCTCCCACTTCTCTGCTCCCTCTCTGAAAACCCAGAGAAAAACATCTGGCAAAAGCAAAGATTCTGCATTCCACATCTCATACCATTTAGCTGTTGCTACAATTTTAATTATGCAAAACTCAACGGGCTCTAATAAAATCTGACTAGGTAATTAATACTCTAAAACATACAGTGTGAGCTAGTGAAAGGAATGTTCTACACATATTCCCTCATGTCATAGAAAAGACTCATGCAGCACAGTATATTTCTCCAGAGATAAAAAAATATCCCGTGATGTTAACAGCTTTTTTCATCCTATCTGCAATTAACCAAAGAATCCTAACACATTCAATTGTTTTAAAAAGTTCATTTTTTTACTAGTTTCAGTTCAGACAGTCACTAGTGTGTATCATAGGAAAACCAGGGAGAGAGTATTACAGTGAAGACAGAAGAAATATTTATATCAACACCAAGGCACAACTTTAAACAATTATTTTATTGATATGCACAAAAGGGGCTATAATAACATTACAGTATTATGCTTAAATTTCATATGTTATGTTTATGTAACTCAAACATATGTACACTCACATTCTGAGATAAGATCTGCATTTTGATGCAGATGTTCCCCGGAGATCCGCACATAAAGGGGATTCTCCCACCATGTCAATTTCACAGAATCAGCCTAATTTTGTGGTCTGTTCACACCAGGGAGAGGGCAGAGGCTGAGCAGGCTAAGGGTCTTAGTGCCATCGCACCCTATTGGTCTTGTGGCAATTAAAAAAATAAAGGAAAAAACCCTACAAACAAGGGTATTAATTTTCAGAGCTCCACATGATGATTTTACACAGAAGGGCCAGAAAAGCATAGGACACAAAAGACAGTATGGTGTGTTTTACAACTGGGAAAGTCTTTTCCATAACATAGAGAACACAGAGAGTTCTCTCTGAATTTGTTCCCCTGGACATTTTGCAGACAAGCATGATTTGAGTAGTAATTTGACATGATTTGTATTTTTCCTGAATCCTATCCCTTATCTCCTTAACATGAGCTGAAAAACATCTGGAACTTTATGTTGTTTTCATAATGTTTTATGCCAAAGCACAGACAGTACTCCTGGATTCTTTTTCTCTTCCTCGACACACTATAAATGGTGATAAGAAAATGAAAGTTATGAGAAGATCTGTGCTTAGGTTTACGCTTTTACTACAAGAGTAAATATTTTTATAACAGTGCATATTCATACATTTGTATCTGTAGCATCTTTTACCCTGCATTTTAAGAAAACACCTTATCAATTTGGTCAATCAAATTTGACTTTGCAATATTTTGATGCAATGTCAGGCTTTTGCAGTTAGTGAATTTTAAATATAGAAGCAACAAGTAATTTTCTTGGGAGTATAAAAGAGATCAATGATGGAACAGAGATTCAAAGCTACATTTATAGCCATTATAGCTTACCCTGCCCATTGTCCAGAGGCAAATGCATGAGAATCATTGTTACTAAGAATCACAATGCATAACAGTGTAAATGAAGACCATTATTCTATCTTGGTCATCTTATTATCGGCATTATGAAAACCTCAGCTTGTACTGAGGCTAGATGTGCTAACTACTGGGCAAACACGTAAGGAGCTAGCGTCTGCCCTACAAGAAGTCAGATTAAGCTTTCAGTCCTCTGATAATGCACATTTCTCTCTTGAATGTTGCATTTTGAAGTAGTGATACAAAATGTCTACTGTTTTTAATAAAGGATTATCATCAGTAAGGTTTTTAGATCTAGGAAATGTAATTTTTAGCAAAAGAAAAAACATTTTAAAATTATTTCTTTACACATTAAAAAAGTAAAAATTATGGTCCCAAAAATTAACATACTGTACAGTAGTAATTTTTTTTCAGTGAGAGCTTAGCATGCTTACCAAAGGTTACAAAAGTCACTACTGAAAACCACTCATCTCTGATATGACACATAGCAACAAAGTCATAAAAACCCAACTGCACAAAACTTTAGCGAGCAGAAAACAAATCACTGGTAGAAAGGAAACTCAACATGTGACTTGAGCTTTATGGGACTTACAAGTCCAACGGAAGTGATCAAAGCTACCGATTCTGCAGGAGCCCATCAACTGCAGATTGGAGAATATCAGATTGTAGAGTGTATTTATTCTACAGAAACATTATCACACCTAATAGCCCTAACACAAGGAGGGGTGAGGGGGAAGAAAGAGACACAACAAGATGAAAACAGAAAGGAGTGTGATGACAGCATGATGTGAGGCACTTCTTTCTCAAAAACATGCACAGCATATACAGAAAGGTTGCCAAAGCTAATTGTGCATGTGCTCTGCGATGCCCTTGTAGTTTGGGTAGTTCTCAGCCCTCCAGCCTCAGGAAGCCCAGCACTGAAGAAAATAGCAAGGCATTTTTATGCAGAACAGTGCCACACATTTGCACATTTTCAGCAGTATCTCAGCTATCCTTCTCACACGGTCATTGCCCAGAGTATGATACAGAGGCTGTGCTATTCATTTGTGCTCCAGTTCAAGGTATGTGTGCAAGCAGAAAACAAACCCTTATTTTTCTTAAAAGAAAAATCACCTACTCCAAGAAAAGGGATGATTTTCCATTTCTGTGATCAGTCAGTGACAAAGTGGACACTGATATGAATTAACAATCCAAACTTAATTTACTAGAGAATATAGGAAGACCCTAAATATTGAAGTCAGATTTTCATTAGGAACAAGTTTTATAATGTACTCGGGCCAGCAATTACAACTACAAAACTGACAGAGTTTTAGCATTTGCTGAAAATGCACGTTGGTGAAGTTGATTTATCTGTAAAAAACCTTGCTACACAAAGACAGCTTGCATGCAGATTCATTCGGTGCATGGCTACGACAAACCAATTGCAATTGATGTCTGTGCACCAGGGTGAGAGAAAACAGCTTAGAAAAACTTCCTCAGGAAAGCACGAGGCTAAGCAAGGGAGCAAAACTACTCTAAAAAGACAGCAGTCAATGTTGTTTATAAACCACTGCTTATCACATGCAAGTTAAGTTGCTCCTCGTTTGCCAGAAGTGGTATAGCTCAATAGTGCAGAACAACTGCTTAACTACACTTTTCAACACACCACACAACCAAAAACATTCCTAGCAAATGCAATTTTTGATTACGTGAGAAGAAAAAAGCAGAAATTTGAAATGTACTTTGAAATGTATTTTCACAGTATATAACATAGACACCTATGATGAGTTGGAGCCTACTGAATCTACCAAATAGGCAAATGAACTCGTAATATTGTTCCATGAGTAATTGTGATAACATAATTTTACATTAAGAAGCTAAATGTTCACTTTATTAAAAAAAAAAAAACCCAACAACAAAAACAAACTAAAAAAAACCCAAACAGGTAATACCACTCAGCTAAGAAAATTTGAAATATGCCTTAATATGCTATCCATAGTCTGTGTTAAAAGCAAAAGGACATACATCCACATACACAAAATAAAGCTATCACTGCTGTGTAGACTGCAGAATTTTTTCACAGCTATTTTTCCTCATCCTTGGAAACATACATTACTCTTAATACAGTAACATCCTGAAATTTTATAGCATTTTGGATTTCTTTGAAATGAAAAGTTCATTTTATTGTTTTTTAATTAAATCTATTTCCCTGAAAGGTCTTTAAAGGCTCTACAAACTACCTTGCATTTTATTACTGCTGACAGTTATCTAAACCACGCTTGAATGCCCTCTTTATCCTTTAGTGAACAATTGAAAGATCATATGCTAAAAAGACTTGTGCTTTCTCTTCTTCTAGCCCTATAATTAAGGCATTTTAATACATTTCTTCATAGTCATTAAGAGAGCACAATGTTAAAAATTAATGAAATGAGACAATTTTGAGTTTAACGACCATAAATACATACAACATAAATTTGTCTCAATTGTAGATATGAAAAAAAGCCTTCTTGAAATCACATGATGAGATTACTGAATTGTCAAGATTTTGCTTTTGCTGTCTAAGGGTATTTAAATGATGTATGAGAGCCTGACAATACTAGAGTGTTGTTACATAGCCTACAAGAGAGGTAAACATTTCTGTCACACATTCAAATTCATTGGTTTTAGTATGTTTTTGTTTACCTTATATATATGCCTATAAAAAAGTAGTATTGCTGGATGATGATGAAATGGGGGAGGAAAGAGGAAAGGAAGCAAGACAAAGACATATGAAGGGAAAAATGATCATAAGTCAATTGTAAAAAACCTGACATATAATGTAAAATACCACTGTAATAACACCTATTTACAGCAGGACATTAATAACGCTTATAATAGAATAAACAACAAGATTTTCTTAATTTGTTTTTTTTTTTTTTTCCTAAGAAACAGAGCTCACTATATTAACGTATCACATTTTTGCAACAGACGTGTTAATACGTGGAGTTTTTTTTACACTGTGGAAGGAACTCAATGTTTCTAAGTACATCCTCACCACTTCTATATACACCAATTAAATATAGGCTGCAACTGTACTATAGCCACATTACTATTATTCTCAAAAGGTATTACTCATGAGCAAATTATACAGCTTATCTTTTAAAACTAAGTAAAGTTTTTTCAGGTATAAGTTCTTTATGCTTTCTCAAATAAATGTTGAAAAGACAGTGCAGCATAAAGCGAGAAGATTACAGATTTTTTTTTTTCCTTAAGATGGACACACACACAAAAAAGAAGTTGCTCTCCAGAAGATTTTTTTAGGGTTGTCAGACTGTTATATTATAAACAACCTTATTAGTCCTTTATAATTACAATAGGTACCTCTGGACAAGATCGAGCAGACATGACAAATGCTTCTGACTTCTTTTTAAATCGAACCTGGAAGGTCATCGCTGAACAAACAGAATGCTATACAACGGGGGCCATAAATTGTGAAAGCTAACAAAAAGGTAAGTTTTTTTGATATTAAAAATTAAAATTATTCTGTTCAGGCTTTTCAGTATAAAAATAAAGAAATAAGAGGATAAAATAGTTTAAAAAGATAAGTAGCTAAAGAAAAAGAAATCCTTACAAACTTCATTATCACACTTTTTCTTTCGGCAGCTGAACCTGTATTTTAGTGTATTTTATGCAATATCTTTAAAGCAGTTGCTTTATTTTACAAATATGTTCTTAAAGATAATTCCCTAATGAGGATTTACCCATGTTTGCATTTACTTTTTTGTCAGCATTATGATGAAACTGTGGACAGCTAAAAAAAAAACCAGTCAGTCTCAAATCTATGGGACTTGCTTGTTGTTATCCTCAAATCAAACCAGTAAAAGGATAATATACTTCTGTGCATTTTTCCTAATATTTTTCTTCTGGTTTAGGATCATTTAACAGTACTGGTAGTTTTGGATTAAATTTAATTTGTATGGAGATAAACAGTAACTTAAGTGACTGGAACTGGAAACCAATTGATGGATCTCACTTTTAATCTCGTATTTCAGCTTGGAAAGGCAATGTAAGGATTGAATTAGAAAGCTGTAAACTCTTGATGAGAATTAGTGGTATAAAACAAAAGAAAATGAAACTTTCAGTTATTTTCCTTACAGTTAGGCTGAATGAAATTGTAAATCAACAGAGGATTTGGATAGCACTCAAATCAACAGCTTTACCTAATAAAAGTTCTAAAAGAGCACTGAGCCTACCATTTGAAACAAATATGAAATAAATATGAAATATGAATGACTTTAAAAAGAACCATATGAAAAGCAAAACAGTAAAATCACCAAAATTCAAGCAAAGGAAATTTGAACTGAAATGTATGATGGGCAATTAAGTACCTATTTTGACAATTCTAAGTGGTCAAGTTTTTAAAGTATGACACAGAAACCTTAACCTATCTATATATGAGTGATAAATGAGGCATTTTGTGTCATTACATTCCCATAAATCACTTTCTTTAACTGCTGATGGCTTTTATCAGGTCTAACCTTTTCAAGCTTCTATCAGAGTGCTAACATTTTCAACTTTGACACATACGCAGTTTACAAATTCTGCAGCTGATTAACTCTGGACAGAAGCTCACTGCCATCATTGTCTTCTTCAAGTTGGGTTACAGCTTCTATGTCTCAAAAACTCACATGCATTCTTCGTATGCCAGAAAATCTCACTTAATGTATTGGGCTGTGTTGCAAAGGATGCGAGCTATTTCTCCTTTTGAAACAAATGAGAATATACTTTCAAAATTACTCTTCTACAGAGAGCCTGAAATATGTATACTTTTCAATATTTTAAAATCAAGTAAATAGTACATTCCAAATAAAGAGACATAAACAGTGCGATCAATTTTACATGACTTTATAATTTAAACAAACGTGGGATCAAATTAACTCAATTACGCAAAAAATGTTGTGGTCAAAGTCTCTGAAGTAAGGACCAATAAGAAGTTGAAAAAACCCTAACTATTGCAGTGTATTATATACGTGATATTACAAAATATTGCAATTATAAGCTGATCATGATCATCAGCCCTTAAAACATTTTGTGGGATCCCTTGCTAAATTTACCTCTGAACTACTTTGTAAATTTCAAATAATATAAATTGCAGTATCTTGAAATTATAAATTTCAAAGATTCAATTTCAGCATTACAGCACTTAGAACACGAAATGAATTTAACTGTGATAGACTCAGAACACAATTTTTTGTGTGCAACAGCAGAAAAGAAATACAGGAAATAATGTTTTATCATGCATAAGTGAACCCAAAGATTTCAAGGAACACTTGCTTTCTGTAGGAACTAAAATTAAATTAAATATTTGCACGACACTCAATTTTTGCTACAAATAGCTGATAAAACAGTTGATAAAAGCCCATCTAGGTGTCTGTTTTCAAAAACATTTTAATTTACCATACTACTCCAACAACGAGAAGCCAGCAATACAGTAGTTCTTTCTGCCTTAGTAGCATCAAGACACAGTACGAATGGTAGTAAAGCTTTAGTCTAAACACCTGCATTTTCACCATTTTTTAATTTAGAAATGTGCAGAATATAATCTAATTCAGATGTATTTCATCTGTTGAAACAAGCAGTGAAACATTCACTGAAATGCATTTACAAGATGTAATTGATCTAGACACTGAAACAAAGCTCAAGTTTAAAGAGATACTGTCTTTAATAATATTAGTCAGACTGAAGAAATTTTCATGTTGGTTGTGTGACCACTGGAAGCCTGGTACTTCAGATGGTATTAGTTTTGATAAGAGCTAACTAGACATCAGACCTAAATAACGAAACCTGAAGAGACAGCCTTGGACCATCCAAACAGGAATGTCCGCGGAGGCTCTCACTCAGTTGATTGTCTCTTGTTGATAAACAACACATCTTAGAAAAATAATGGATGATGGACTAATTTTTAAACCAGCCTGGTAATGTCAATATTTAAGGCCTATCCATGAAAAATTAAAAAGTTCTTTATTTCACTAATAATGTCATGCATCAGAGAAGCTGTGCAGTTACACTTTGACAATTCAGATGTAAATCTTGGAATGTCTGTAAGTATTCATGACAAAGGCGTATTTATCATTTAAAACAAAAGGACATGATTTCTTGATGTTCATATCAGACTAGTGATGGATGAGAGCATGCTAATCAAATGACAAACCAGAAGGAACACAGATGCTTGCTATTTTGATTAGGAGAGAGAAATGAAGATCCCCTTCCTAAATTGAGATATAAACATTCTAAAATTATACACACAAATATATACATAAGTTTGCATAACACAGTATGTATGCATAGGAGCTTGGTATGTTCTCAAGTAGACATGCTATAAATACAAACTGCCAATTTACTTAAGGTCAGAAGAAGCTACATATAGTAAAGAAAAATCAAACATTGGCTTTGATAAATTCCGGTTAATTGCTTATGAATTTATCTATTCAGAAGCAATTTTAGCTTTGTTATATTAAAACTCCTGAAGTAACGAGAGAGAATCATTTTCTAATTTGTTTCCTACTGCCTTAGTTCTGAAATTATGCTTACGTGCAATTACACTTATGTAATTTAAAATTGCATAAAATCAATGTAAATATTACTGAAAACTAAAATGTAGACTGTTTATGTGGGGTGCAAGACTGCAAGACAAGTGTGGAACTTCAGAACCAAATTTTTATTGTAAGATTTTACATTTTTGATACTCAAGCCATCGTATTTCAGTGTCTTGCTTTATGTGTCCCCAAAATGTAACAAACTAATTACGCACATTTAATAAGAACCCTTAAACCTCATGAACTTCGCTTACTAAGCATAAGAGTCACAACTGCTGCCAGCGAGACAGCCAAACCTTTGTTAAATTTGTAGACTCATATGCAGTGGCATGGTCCAATGAGGCCCAATGATACTTTCACAAAGTACTTGTCAAATGTTGATAACATCCAACTCCTTGAAATCCATCTTTCTCTTTCTCCTTTAAGCACGCAGTAACTATAAAGCAGATCCCTCTGATACCTTTTCCTTTAAAATTCTGCAATGAGTGAGCAACTTTGACATCCTCAAGTTCTCTAGTTCTGAACAGAGAAAGAAACATCACTTTGCTAACTGGAGAAATATTCATAAAACATACTTGTTTATACTGTTTATGCTGTAGTTATGAAACTTACAAATAAAGTACTAAAAAATGAAAACATACTGTAATGCGGAATGACTGTATTTCTTAAAAAAATGAGTCCCCCACATATAGTTTTCAAGAATTTACAAGAATTTATGTAATTGAACATAAACAAGTGACACTGAAGGGGAAAAAAGGTATTTGAATTAAAAGATTCTTAATGCAAAAATATTTTTATTGTTGTTAAAATAATTTTTACCTGAGCCTTGGAGCAGAAATGCATTCAAAGTCAAGAACTATATAATGTCTGTTTGAAGTGTAGTGTTTACAAAAATACACCGACACCAACAATCATTCTGCTGTGCTACTCAGAGGCACATCTGACTGTGCTTAATGCAACTTATCCAAATACCCTGAGTGCCTCCTTTAATGCAAGATTAGTGTCCTAGGAAAGCAGATTCTTGGGCTCTGGCAACACAGGGCTCTGGCTCTGTATTGTACAATCTCCCAGAATAAACATAATGTAGGTAGTTTCAATATAGACTTTTCAATCTCATCTTTAATCAAGAGAAACTGCTCTCACAGAGGCTGAACAGTAACTTGGGACTCCACAGTGACACTGTATTTCTTTTTGCCTAAGCCAAGATTTCCTAGACACAAGGAGTTTGTGCAGCTGTGTGTAAATGTGACGGCTGTCCATTAACTGGCCAGGGACTACCGAATCTAGTTATTTTATACTTCAAACTTCTCTTAGATTGCACACTAGCCTCACCAGTCTCATGTTTTTACATGCTTTATTTCCTGTGAGTCCTATCTGTAACCAGCTATTGACATTAGTTACCTTTTTCCTATATTAGTACAAATAGTTTTATATTCTATATATAGTAGTTTATCATTTAATATATTAAAGGCTGCTTAAGACACAACTAAATTCCTCCATCTCTTGGACCTTTTTTGAAAAATTTACTGGATGCCCAATATATATAATATTCAATAGCATGTGAGAATAATTTTTATGCAACTCTGATAGTTAGAAAGATAGATAACTCAATTATTAGATCATCTATCAAAATATTCAGATGTATAAGAGGCTACTAAAAAGATTGATGACTGAGAAAGTCCACTGATTCTCTAGCCATCATATTCACACATTTGGCTAGACAACATTTTTCGCTGCCTTCACAAGCAAGCTTCATTACCCATCACTCCACTGAAAAGAGTTTATTATGAGGCTGCCATCTTGGCAAGACTATTATTTAGATGATAAATGTTGGGGGAAGAAGTGTGTCTAGATTTTTTTTTTAAGATGAGCTTTTTGACAGATAAAACAAACAGCATCTACATTTCTAATTAACTTAAATTTGGCATATACAAATACAGGTCAGTAAAGCTATGATATGCTACTAGATTATCTTCTGTCTGAATCTTGCCCTTAATTTGTAAAATGTAAATTAACTAATTAGAAGAAAAGCAGCATTATTTGTGACAAAATGCTTCTTCTACTTCTTTGCTTTGTGACATTTATGATCAACTGTAGTCTTTCATTCTAACTTCTAACAGATGAATAATTATGCTCATACTAATTCACTAGGCCTTTAGTATTTTAAACCGAATGAAAACTTGAGATTTCTGAAGGCACGGAAGCACAACCCGCTACAACATGCAGCTAAACTACATACTTGCCAGCTTCACTTCATTTGCAATATTATGCTGTTTACACATATATGTCGCATTAATATAGGTATGAAGGTACCACTTTCAATATTCAAGTACCTGGCTCAAAGGAAAATCTCTATTAGCATTCCTAAAATTTCCTTGAAATCTCTGTATCCTTTCTGTGCATGATGCGTAGGAATAACAACGTATTTATGCTTTGTTCCTTAGTATTAAGAGTTAAATTTTGCTCTATACTCCTACCACCCTCCTCAATTGTAATTTGAAATGGATTAGACTAGCAAATATAGAATGACATGAAGGAAGGGGGAGCTGGTCATTCTTGAATTTCAGCCCAGCAACTTGACCTTGTTAAATAAAAAATATATGATATCATAGTTTACAGGAAGGGATTCTTTTTTGCTTTGGTTTGCCTTGGTTTTAACTATTACTAGATAGATAAAGACTCAACACTAAGAAATACATTGAAAATGTCAGATGTAAATGTCAATTAAAAATTACAAGGAATTCTGAAAGGTAAGGTCTGTGGGGGGTTGACATTCTTTGACATAGTGGAGTGTCTGCAACCAGGCCTTTGGCAAGCATAGCAGGATCTATGCTGTCAGCTCTTATCGTACATAAACTTAGATGCTTGTCTAATCTGAATGAGAAATACCAGGAAAATTGGAGCTGAAGCCTTGCAGTAATGTGTATGGAAGCTGAAAATGCTCTATCTGCACTACATGAGTCTCCTGTGACATGATAATATTTAAGACAGCACAGAAAAATATAAGGAAAAAATAATTTAAACACAGCTATGTAGTGCTTCATTTACTACTTTTTAAGTTGAGAATGTAACAATCTAGCAGTGAAAGAGGCTTAAGTAATAGAATTAAATTATAAGGAAAATCCCAATTTCATGTCCATATTAAATACAATATCTAAGGAGAACAATGCATTAAAATATATACTTAATATCAATCATGCAAATGCAAATGCTAATATGAATATAGCATGGTCTGTTCTTTCTTTGCTTTGAGATGAATTAGTTCTGATACAAAATAAAACAACCTACAATGCTCAGCCAAACAATTAACATTACAGCAATTCTAGGCATAAGCCGTGGTCTCAAAGGAAAATGTCTTCATGCTCTGTTATTCAATCACTTTGTTAAAGAGGGGATGACTGGTAAAATCTAAAAACATCACTTTAGAGCTAACGTAAAAAAACACTTTTATTTTTCATAAACTACATGTTGACTTCTATACTGCTCATATGTCATGAAATAAAGATAACCATAATTCATATCAAACGCTGTTGGAAGTAAGCTAAATGTATCTAGAACATTTGTGAAGTGCAGAGGTATGCCCATATATGTGTATGTGTGTGAGTGTACACATACATCTCGCTTTATCTTGCAGGAGAACACAGAATTTTATCATCTGCACAAATTAAACTACTGAATCAGTAAACTAGCAGAAAATGGCACTCTTCACTGCTTTTGATTCTCTTCTTGTCTATAAACAAATGTATCTTACTTCGTGCTACTAACGTTAGCAAGTTAGAATGGGAAATTTTAAAAAAGTGAATTATTTTTGAAGAAACTTATCTATATATAGTCCTAAGTGGCACAAATCATCATAAACTCTCTCTTCTATCTACATCCATTTTTGTTTAAGATTGATTTACTAATTCAAGTGGACCCAGGAGGGAGCAGAGCAAAACCCAGCATGTGTGAAAATCTACAAGCTAAACAAACCTTAAGTCCCTCAGTGTTGCAGGAAGGTCAAAACCTTTCAGCATTGTACCAGTGTGTCAAAATATGTCAACAAACCATCATACTGCAAGAAGAAGAATGACCTTTCAGTTCTTTATGTTTGGGCTGCCAATGAAGCTTTGGATACTGGGTATGCATGAACAGTTTTCCTAGCCACTTGACAAATGCAACTCCCAAGGTTTCCTCCAAGTCAAGTTGTTATACCACTGGCTTTCAACTCACCAGTACAACTTTTTAAACCATTTGCAATTGGAGAATATTGATCTTGGTAGAGAACAGACATCCATAAACCCATGGCATAACTCCCTCTGCCCCAACCACCTACAATCAGACAACAATTATTACTTAAACAGTCTTCACAGTAACACATCAAACCATTTTAAACAGCTGAACAGCAAAAAAAAAGCATATTGTTCTGATGTTCTGATTCAGCCTTTGCTCACATATGATTCATCCTTGTAGTCAACTACAAATGAATTTGAACAGAGTACTCTTCTCAAAAAACCCTAAGAACACATCGGCTGTGTTTGTGACTGAAATACAATCCTTTGCATTGTTTTTGCTCATGTTTATCTGAAATAAATACCTTTTCTAATCTACAGGACTCTAATAATTTTACTATAACTGTTATTTATAAATGGAATTCTCAAGATCAGACATAATGTATTAATTAACACCACATTTAATCATGAATTTAGGCTCCCAAACAATGTGGTTACTATTTTAAAATTACTTATGGGAAACTTGCTTGTATTTATTCTTTCAAAAAAGCAGAAGCACAGGACTAACAACATTTAGAATACAAGCAAATGGGGGAAGGAATTTAGTAAAGGGATGACTTACCATTCTTATTAAAAGAGAAGATGAACTGCTTCTCTTTCACTATGTGAAATTACCTTTAGTTTAATATCAGTGTCAAATATGACATTTTCCTACGGTCTTCCTCACGTATAGTAAAGTTTCTTTAGCTAGTAATGGCGTCAAGCTTTCTCCTGGGACTCTCTAGAAATTATATTCCAGAATGTACATATGCCTTCGCCAGGCTTGCAGAAGATAGGAAATGTAAATTACTGTATTTGAGTTTATATCTTCTTACAGCAAGTCACTGACAGTGCACCCACTAATTACTATTCAAACCGTGTGTTGCTGATCTCTATATGCCTCTTAGAAAACAGGAGTCAAGCCTATCAGCTCTAACAGACTTTTACAGCCAAGACTCCAATTTTTAATTTCAGTTAGACAAAAATTATAAAATTAGACACTATGGGGGAAAAAAACCCAACAGCAGCATTCATTTAAACCCTAAAATAATTTTCAGCGTGTTCTCAGACCCTTTTTTAAACTACCGTCTGTGTTACATCCTGCTCATGCTCTCCAAATTACCTTTGGTCACACAGACTATTCAACAGTTTTTATCCACACGGTTACAAGAAATACATCAATGTAGGCCAGTGAACAACAAAAAGTGTGGTATCTACTACACATGCAGAAAGCAATTATATTTTGCACATGCAGTTGTCTTGTTTACCCAGTGGCAGTGAAAGCTATAGCCTGCTCAGTGGATGCCACCACTTTGAAGGAACAAACATTGAGGGAAGAGATTCTGCAAGTACATGAATCATTTTATACTAAGTTTGTTCAGTATATAAAATAGCTTTTTTTCTAAAACATCACTCTGCAAAATCGGTCTGGGAATACGCAAGACCAAACTTGCCTTTTCTTGTTTCTTTATTGTTGAAAATTTTCAATATCTAAACAGCATCTTAAATTACAACTGTGCAAACCCACTGACAAGGTACACTTTGTACATTTTTAATGTGAAGCTTAATTTGAAGATGAGGTTGCAGTGCAGCGCTGCAACTGAAAATTGCTTAACAATACCATTGATGTATGAGCCATAAAAAACCTTGCTAAGCTGTCCCTGCAGAACTCGGAGTAATAAAAAGGTGTTCTTTTGCACCGAGGTGAACAGACATGGTTGACTGCATCTAGGGAGCTGTTCTGTTAAATGAGAAAGTGCCATTTCTTTCCTGTCAGTACAGACCAATTTAAGACACTCACAGACTTAGTTAGCACAGAGTACAGGATTTAATGAAATACACACATAACAGCAAACAAACCACAGCTATGTTCAAAGCTTTCAGTCAGATTGTGTGCAGAATTAAACCCACATCTGTGACAGCTGTGAGGAAAAAAAAAACTAGAAACTTTTCCAGTCTCACTCCTACTTTTCAAGGAAACAATAAAAAAGCTGTATGGAAAAGGTCTAAAACCTCTCCCCTTCATTCCTTTCAAAGTATCTAGACATGTACTTCTATCCAAATCTAACAGGTGATGTTACAGGTTTTCTCTCCACTTTCACTTCGGCTTTAAGTTCAACCAACAGATCAGGTTTACAAAACCCTATCAGCTGAGTGTCATGACATCTCTGTTGTGAGCTGACGATGCTTCTCCAAATGATTCCTCCTTCAAGAGGAAAGGAGACACACAGGTGCAGTGAATTGACTGGGAAGCTGGTTCTCACTTGAGGGATCCTTGCATAGGCTGATTAAATCATACAAAATTGATTCACAGTTTGTACAGCTATACCTGTGTCCTTTCAGAGAGCAATGAAAGTTAACTGTCTCACCTAAATACAACCTTATCTGTCAACAAGTGTTCATTAACCCAACTGTCAAATTAGAAGAAGCTGCAGTAACTCAGAATTCATTTCAGAAGATGTTGTGATACTGTTAGTTTGGCCAAGCAAAATTAAAACTAATAGGATTTATTCTTTAAAAAAACCACACAGAAATCTGCCTAATTTCCACAGTTAACCTATCACTAAATTCTGGATTTGGGGAGTCATAAATCTCACTAAGGAGATTTCTAGTTTCCTTTATATGAATGTAAAGTCACTATATTTAAGAATCGACAATTTTTGTAGTTGTTTTCAATATGAACAGCTATAACAGAAGATTTGGCAAAATCTCAAAGGTACTTCCAAAACAGTCTTATTGATTCACATATCAATCCAGACTAGATTTTGCAACATTAAAGGTACTTGACCAACAGCTCAGTGAGAGATGCAATTCAATTTTTGAAGTTGCAATATTAATTAGTACATGATAAAATTAAAATGAAGTTAGCTATGTCTTCGTTTCCTGATAAAAGCATAAGAGAAGTTTCTCTCAGAAATGTCAGATTCAAATGGTACACACTATTCTCAAATATTTTGCACATTTTATAGTTCAAACCAAAATGTGGATAGTCATTTGTTCAGCACAAAAAAAGGCAGAAACTAAAACTTCACCTTTGCAATGGCAACTTTACTGCAAACAACAAATGGATCAGTGCCTTCTTCCCACTTGTCTGGTCAACTTTCACCTCATCTCAGCTTAGTATCTGTATGCTCATGTTATCTATTTAAAATTCACTTCTTGGAGTTGCTTTTTCTGATACCATGACAGATCCCTTCAAATGCGTCCTTTCTTCTGAGAAAAGATTCCAGCCAGTACATCTAACGGCCTCCTCCTGGCCTGAGCTGCTCCATCTCCTCTTATTTACACTGATGTGCAAGTTCAGCACCATTTGCATCAGTATCTTTCCTGCCATTCTCACCATTTGCCTAGGTACACAAAACTCAAATTTCTTCTAAGCCTTGTATTCTGGTTATAAGTTTCACAAATTATTTTCTACAAATTTCCTGTAGTATAATATCTTCATCCAACAATTGACAATCTTCCTGAGGTTCCCATTACCTCAATTCAATTTTTCCAAGTCAATGCTTTCTGGGATTGTCAAATTAGAGCAGGTCCTTCTCATGGCTATCAAGAATGTTGATGCAGAGCATAATTCCGAACTCTGATGATGTTATTCTCGAGATCTGGTCTCCCTTTCTCTGCTGCCTCTTATAGAATCTGCCTTTAACGTATTTCCCAAGCTAAGGCTACCTATTTTCACCCTGGCATTGCCCACACTTATCTGAAATACTAACAGTCACCAGACTACCCTCTGATGTTGGCACATGTTGTCTATTTGTTGCACGTTCACACGTTTGTGCCATCTTCTCCACTACCCCTCAGATTTCATTGATGCTCTCTTGCGAACGCTGAACAGACTTCTAAACTTATGCTTTTAAAAATCCTTTATTAAAACTTTGATTTATCTCATTCACTACCTTGCCTTGCTTAGGGTTCCACCACAAAAAAAAAATGGAACTGAAGATAAAGCACCTGTTTAGGATTTTTTTTGGAAGAAAAATCCTCCAGTGAGGAGGCTTCTAGTACCATGGAAACATATATAAATATATACAATAATGACCTGTATAAGAATAAAGCAGAACTATTTTAACCATCTTTAAAAGAAAAGATCTTTATACCAATACCATCAACACTTTAAAAAATTCTGTCTGGCATAACTCATTTCCCTCTTCATGTTCCTGCAAATAATCACTACATTTTTTAACTTGAAGATAATTCTTATTTCTGTTTAAAACGTAGATAACATTAAAAAAAAAATACTTTATTAAAAAAAACCCCAACAGTGAAACAATATTGTCCTAGATACAATGACAAGGAGCAGTAAAGTTCTTTACACACAAAGCCCACTTGGTTTGTGAAGATTTTATAACAAATTCGTCACTTTGCAGGTGTTACAAAACGTTACAGCAAAATCTTTCTTCAAAGTCAGGTACCAAAGAAATGGACATATAACTTCCATACCAAAGTAACTTATTCTGTCATCTAGCATCATTGTAAAATCTCCATATATATCTGCTGCATGTTAACAATTACGATGTGAATTTTTCACAAATATTTCAGCATTCCAGTTTGACATACTAACTAATGACATTCAAAATACCAGATTAGTAAGATGTATTTTGTTCACATGGCTTAATACAAAAGTCATTAGTGGTTTTTCCAGTAACTTCTCTTGAAAATACAGTCCTATTTATCTACAAGGAAAAATAACAGAAATGTACCTGTTCCAGTAGCTCCAAAACTGGTCCTGCAAGTAGGCTTGGTGGCTACTTTCATCGCCGAATGAGGCTTTGCTTTCAATCCAGTGAATTATGTGTCCTTCAACAGCTAGGGTGACAGCAGAAAATAAAGTGAACTCTGAAAATCAAATCCAACCGCCTGCAAGAATGTGTTTGGGAATATCCCATTTACCCCCAGCTTACCCCCCAATCTACTACATAATTCATGCTTGCAACAGAATTACATATTTGTAAAAGTATCTTTCAAATATGCACATAAGACGTTTTTTTTAAAAAGAGTACTAGAAAATATTTTAATGGATAATTATATCAAATTCAGTTTAATTACACTCTCCTCTTGATATTTCCATTTATTCTAACACAAACAGAATGTAAAGAAAAAGAGACTAGACTAAGGTGCAATTCCATCCTATTTTACTTTGCTGGAAAGGAGTTGTCAGGTAAGGAATTGAAAACTTCTGGTGAATAACATGAACAGTTAGCTAAGCTGCTAAAACTAGAAACTTCTCACCAATCTAGAGTAGAAAGTGTAAGAATGGCAAGAAATTTTATCATAGAAATGTATCTGCTTCTTCACTTTCGCAAAATCAGTAATGCTTCACCAGAAAAAAGTTAGGAATAAGAAGGCTTATGTGAAAAAATGTGATTTTGAATTTCTGTTTCTTTCAATGCTGTGGGATTTGCTTTGGCTCATGTCTTTCCTCATCTCCTCAATTTCTATGATTAATAAAGTCATATTTTTTGGTAAAAGGAAAGTCCTCTCCGGAGTTGACAACCTAATTTTTCAGCAAAAATCATGAGAACCACTCTAAAAGATCATTCTTCCTCCAAAAACAGTAACGTGGGGTAAAGTCCTCATTACTGAGGTCTTTAAAAATGCTTCCTTTATTTTGAGTTCCCTATGATATCCACAGCCATGATATCTTAGCCTAAGTTTGACCTGGGATGAAGTACTCAAACAGCATGCAGACCCAGAAACACAATACAGAAAGGCTAGAAGAGGCTATGGCAGCACGTGATTGACCGCAGACTGTTAAAATTACTTGGGAAATCTGGGTAAATAACTAATGAAGTCACTACACTAAGCTCTATATGCCACCATTACCCTGCCATAAGTAACCAAGTTAATTTGCGTGGGCCTATACTACTGCATCCTCCCCCCCACCCCCAAAGCCTTTAGACCCCAGGAGATAAAATAGCTGAGGCATAAACTGCGTAGACAGTTGAGAAGCAATTTCTAAGAAACATTTGCCTTTCCTAGCTATGTACTGAGTGATGAAGAAGAGAAGGCAAGGGCTGCCATACATTAGTTCAGGTCAGACAGCAGGTAGAAAATTATTTCCTGCCAATCTCAAGTGACTGAAATAATATGAAGTAATGCATTATCACTATTCAGATTTTTAAAGACTAATCCATGCAAACAAATTAATGGTTATTTTTAACCTTCCTTTTAACAGGGTAATATTTCAAAACCAGGAATTCTTTTGGCTGTTTCCCAGTTTCCCTTCTCAAGCATTAAGAAAAATTGGGTCCATCTAGTTGCTTTTCTTTTTTTTCTCTGGGTGACCCTGATGACCAGATGATCACCAGAGGTCCCTTCCAGCCTCAGCTATTCAGTGATTCTGTAATTTCACAAGCTACCCTGCTAACTTTAAACTTGATAAAAAACAACCATTCCCTCACCCCTTCAAGTCCTTGGTAGCTTCATGAAAGCCTCCATAAATAAGAGGTACGGAAGTGAAGGAATAGAAATTAATTGAAAACTCTCCAAGTGTGGCTTGACCAGAGTGAATTACAGATCATCAGGATGCCAAATCTCACTGTTTTAAATATGGTGTTGTTCAACTACAAAGGTATTTTTATTTTGTACATATAACCTCTTATTAACATCACTACCATTTTTCTTTTTAGGAAACGTGATTAGGAAAACAAACATCATTAAGCTAAGGAAAGTCTTTAAAACCTGTTCAGAAGACTCTCATATACACAGTTGTTTATCTATTGGATAACAGATTATTTTGCTGAAAGACAGTATCTCAAGCACTTCTGAGTAGTGAGACATTTTACAGTAGACACTCAGTTCCTTATACGAGTGTACAAGTCAGTTGTCTCAGCAATAATTCCAACCGGTGTCAATATGAAGAACAAAAAACTAGTCATGTATATGACTTTCACACAGTGCTTGCAGCCTTCTTATTTTCTCTGACAGACACAACACTAGGCATCTGCATAGATACGTGCTGTGTTCTATGGAGGTGAAGCAGAAGTCTTTTAGCATGGAAGTCAATTTACAAAAAGTGATTAATAATCCTTTACACTTGGACAACATGGATGTTTTTTCTTCCACAGCCCAGCCACGAGGTCATCTGATTACCTCCTTACACGGCCTCCAGACCAGAAACTGTAGATGAACTTTGACATGACCTTTATACCTACTTTTATTCCTTCTTGCTTCTTGCTATGCAGGCTTTTAAAAAACAACAGAGAACTGCAGAGTTGTATTTGGAGGCAAAGTGATGGCAAAAGAGTTACTGCACAATGACAAACCTTTATGCAATGACTTATAGGTGTAACGGTAATACTCTTAAGATTGCTTTGGACTGATTGGGTTTAGAAGTTTAAGATAGTTATAGGTATTTCAGAGTTCACTTCATAAAGACAGTGGGCAGATCAGGTTAGAGGGAGTAGAGATTTGGTGGTTCTTATTGTTGCTTGTTTTTCTTCTTGTGATAATGAGACAAAACCATGCAAAAAACAAAGAGGAAACACTGGGTAATACCACTTGTGATCAAACCTTTCAGACCCAAACTAGAAGTTCTTAAAATTATTGGGTAACTACTGAAAAAAGAGACCAATTTGTAGTATCCCATAATATACTTCATTTAAGTAGCCATAATATTCTAGCATGAACACATCTACACAAAATAAAACAATAAAAATTCTTTAAAAAGACTTACCTACTGGCACTTCTAAAATAAAGTCTGGTGTTTTGTCATAACCCTTTGCACGAAGCTGATCTTCAGCTATACATAGAGAATGAGAACTATTGTTTATAAAACTATTCTATTAAGTAGACAGCAGTATAATTAATTTTATTTTAAATAAGAGTGCAAGAATTACTAATGCAGTCATACATATCTTTCTTATGCATGCAATGCTATGTCAGATTAAATGAACCTTTGTAGAAAACCTGAAGCATGGATATAAAAATGCTTCTTTGTCATCCTTGCATTTTTATGTCTTCATTATAAACATCATTAATTCAAGCTGTCATACAGTATTTTATAACCCCCAAATATTCGAAATAAGGAGGTATATTCACTGATTGAAAGAAGAGTCTCTCACATTAGGAAGCTGTTAAGATTAATCCTACCAACACCAGAAACAGGGATATACTATAGCCGCCTTCTGGTTTTATTTTAGTGTCAGCATAAAGTTGTTAAAAAAAGAACAAGAAAATCCTTCCTTTCCAGAAATTTATTACAGGACAGAGAAGCCACAATTTTAGTTTCTCTTGCATTGTGCATTCGATAGAATTTATCCAATTTCAGAACATACAAAGTTTAGAAATTCTGTTAATGTTAACTATACAACTCTAATGCTTACAAATATTAGAGCTGAATATTTCAAGAAACAATAATGAGTGAGCGAGATAAAACCACAAAGGACAAAAGATGCTTCCTTTTAAAAAAAAAAAGAAAAAAAAAGAAAAGGCAAGCCCAAGCAAGCCCTTAATATTTTCTAAACTATTGTCCTTGATTTCCGATACCATTACATTGGTATTTCTGAAACACCATTTCTCCATTAGAATTTGGAGTGACCTGGTCATTCAATTCCAGGCATGGCTTTCTGTCTTCACCCAAGCTCAACTAATGGCACTACCTAGTAACAAGTAAGGCTGTGTAGCCCCTTAACACCTACTGGGCTGTTGACATTGTCATGCATCCCATTCGCCTTTCTACATCACCTTTGATTAAAATTAATGGTCCATTCTCACTGTTGGGTAGCTTATTTCCAATCCATTTATCAGGTTAGGACAGTAGTTTCATGGCCAATGTTCAGAACTCAGTTTTAGAATACTTTGTGCATATCCTGAAAGGTCAGCAGTTTGAGTCCAAGTAACATTTTAATGACAAGAAAATCATACACTCTTAGAAATCAAAATATTTTGGAAGTGCCTAAAGCAAACTTCCCTCCTTTTTCTCATTGAAGAATATAAGCCTGAAGTATTTCTTTTATATAGTGAACTCATACTGAAAGAGGGAGAGGAGTAATTTTGGAAAGTTGTACATTCACTTAAGTGTAAACTGCAATAGCTGTTTATTCTTTTTGATAGCTGTAGTATTTCTTCTGAAAGTGAGTGTTTCTTCATTGTAAGCACACTATATTGTAAATACAAGACTTGCAGTGCAACACTTCCACCACATCACCCAATCAGCTACTAAACTTTTCTAGGATTTGGAGACAGACTTGATTGTTCGCTATTTTTTCAAAATTAGATTGTCAGGTATATGGATAAAAGATGTTAGGATTAACAAGGTTCTAATTTAACAGAACCTATGAATATAGAGTTTTATGCCATAACATAAAAATGAATTAATGTTCTATACAGTCCTTTAATCTTGATAAAAATTAAAAAATAATCCACTTTTATCCAACTCTATTTAAATGTAACCTGCTCTTAATTGTTTAAAACAGTCTAGAAAAGACAACAAGATGTCCCAGCTGAAATTTTCATTATTTAAGAACACAAATATAGCAATAGAAGGTTTGGTCTTTTCTTTCACATCTAACAAATGCTAGTATCACAAATTCAGGGAAATGTACCTTAAAAAAAAAAACAATGAAAACCAAGACAGATGTAAAAACATTTCCTGATAGGTCAACTTGGCAGGTCTCTGAATTGGAGTTTGCATCAGCATTACTTTTAATATTCTTCAGCAGACTCTTTTCAAGGACACCCAATTACTTTTAAAATCATTTGATGCTAATGCATGGCTTGAAAAAGAACATGTTTTTTCTTTTAAATCTGTTCCTCAATGTTTTCACTTGGTTTCTCCTAACATTTTGTATTGTGATAAACATTGGAAAATATGTTAAAAAGCACATTTATTATTGATGTGAGTTGTCTATCATGTGCAGGAACATAATTATACATTACCATTTCTTCAAGTATTTTGAAGCTTTGTAACTTCAGAGAAAAAAAAATATTACAGAAAGTCCCCACAATCACCATAAACCTTTTTTTTTTTAGACCAAAACCCCACCAAAAGAAAATAAATTCTCACTTTTTGGATCAGGTAAGTTTCAGATTGGTACAGAAGCTGCAGAGGTAGCATTCTGCACCTTAAAAGACCTTTTAGCTCTTGCATGGATTAAGAGAATAATCTAACAACTGCTTGGAAGCTAGTCCACAGCAGCTTTGACAGTTACATTTATGCATTCTCAGATTTAATTTATATTTCCAACAAAACTGCAGCTTCATCTTTACCATAACTTCACACTCAATCATAGCCATTTAACACATCATTGTTCTTATACTAGCCTCTGGATATAACAAAGAAACCAAACATTCTTCTGTTGGTGCATGAATGAACAGCAACAGCAACTGCAAATTTAAGATTACAGCAGAAAACGCCGATAAGATTTCATGATTTATATCCAGACTGCTACTGAGGGACATCATGGTGGGAACCAAAGAAGCATAAGATTCCAGACGAAGGTCAGTACCTTCCCATTATAGCTCAAAGATTTCCTAATATATTCATGGCAAAGATACAAAGAAATAAAGATCTGATACAGAACCTAGAATTTCCCAGCATTTCAGCATGGCAAGTGAAGCTGTTAGCCTGTTTTGAGAGAATGCTTCCATTGATCACTTTAATCTCCAGGCAAAGTGATAAAGACGAGAGCTGTGTTTTTGCTGAAGAGAAAACGTGGTATATGATGTGCTTCTCATGAACAGTGGATTAATAAAATGCAAACACCATTAGTTTGTATAGGTTTCCAATCAGTTTCTGGGTGAATCTGATCTGTAGGCTTTGAAAGCTAACTGCTCTAGAACACACAAATTACATTCTGAACCTGAAAAGTTGTTTCATGCTCCAATACTACACTGTGTCCTTTGACTGTGCTTTCTTCTCCTGTAATGACTCTCTGTTGCCCAGGTGAACACAGCTGATACAAAAACCTTACTATTCTTGAAGCATAGTACACTGGAATAGCACGCTAACATGGAAACTGCAAGAATTCTGTTTCTTTAACACACATTAAAAAGTAATGGAATTGTGAGTACAACAATCTAAGTCATAAGCCATCTTCAAAACTGGAATGCAGTCTTACTCATTGCCTAACAAAGCCTGAATTTGTTGACCCATAGTAAATGCTGTCATCTCTTCTGTTTTCCTGAGGTTTTCTGCAAGCAGTTTTGGAACTAATTTTTCAGAAAGGAAAGATTTTATTGTGAGGGTTTCAGTAGGGTTCTTCTTGCAGATACTTAGGAAAAGCTTTTTATTTAATAACAACAACAAAAAAATCACACCTAGAACCTTAGAGACATCTGCAATGCACAGAAATAATAAATACAGCCACTTAACATCTCTTAAATCATGACTAAACAATACTTCAGTATACATAAAATGTAAGCAATAAATCAAGCTATCTCATTTATATCTTTATATTCTAATGAGTTAACCCATTCTAGATATTTTGATTTGACAGCACAGATTCCTTAGAGCTTATTTCTAAAGACAAAATTGATGCTTATCCAAGGTCATGAAACATTAAAATTTAAACCTGATTTGTGTACTATACAAGCTTGCACAAGCCAAATAAAATGATAATCGTTGGGTTGAGGATCCATTAGTGAGCCATCTAGTCCATTCCCTTGTATCGTGACAGGATTGATTTCATTACCAGCTTTGATGGATGAGTGTCAAGTCTAGCCTTGAATTTTTCATCGAAGGTGATTCCATAACCTCCCCTGGCAGCTTGTTTTATACTTATTGTTCCTAGAACTGTTTAGTATTTTAACACAACATCATCTCTGCAATTACAGCTCAAGCCTATTACCTGTATCTTTGCTCTTATAGCCAAGCAGGAAAAACTACCTCCTCACATTTTCGTAGTATTTTGTATGCAAGTTTGTATGCAATAGTTATTCCTGGTTGTTTGGGGTTTTTAAAATTTTTTCTCTAAAATAAAAGGCACGCTAACTCTGTTCCTTAGTCATGTGGACAAATCTTTTAAAAACCTTAATAGTCTTTCTAATTTCTTAAATTTGTTTAAGGTTTCAAAAATTTTAACCTGAATATATCTTTAGGAGTGATCATAATTTCTGGCAAAACGAGCAAAATTCCCTGATCACACAAATTTAGTACAACACTGAACCATTAACAAAAGACAGCACTTTGTTTTTGTCTCATCACATAAGGAATCCAAGATTTAAGAAGTCATTTTTAAGTTTATTATCACAATAAGAGAAATGATGTTTTAAACACTAATCATTGCTTTAATGGCACTCATATACGAGAAATGTAATGCAGGCTAAAAGAAAAAAATGAAAATAACTTCCTAACTAATTAATCCTTAAAATAACTTTAAATATAGCGATTGTGAAAAGAGCGTTTGCATTGGTTGGGAGACAGGGGGCAAAAACTCAGCAGAAACTGCACAGAAAGCTAAATGAGTGAATCCTCTAGCAGTTCTTTAATACATAAAGCATTTTGAAGCTAATATTTCTTATGCTTCCTCCTAAGTCTCATAAGGCCTAGATTATGGCTAATATCTCATGACACCAAAAGTAATACTGCAGCAGATATTAAAGCATTTTTTTCAGCTACTTATTCTATAAAATATTAATTGCAAGCCTGTGCATGTGCTGTATATATAGGGTATTAGGTAACTGAGTTCCTGCTCAGTTCTAAATCAATATAAGATAACATGTACAGCATCCATCATTTTTTACTCTTCCTTTACTACCTAATACAAAGAGCGTTGAGGCTTATTTTTTTCTTAAGTAAACAGTCCCTGCAATCTTTGAAGTTAAAGATTCACTGGCTGGTCTCTACTACAGATTCTTACCTATGAAAGAGAGATTTTTTTCCAAAAGCATTTCTCGCAGCAAGACTTCATGCTCATGCCCAATAGCGCTGATAGCTTTAGGTTAAGAAATGAAGGATTACTTTGGAAAAGAACCAACTTCAGAAAAATATCACAGATAAAGTAACTCTTGATAAAATTTATTGGCCTTCACCTGCATTTCAGAAGTGATCAGTGATTTGAACTCTAAGTTTTGAAATTCCTTACACAGATATTCAGAGGCGTTTAGCACTTTGTGAAAATCAGACTGCTGTATGATCAGCACACATTTTACAAACTTAAGACCCATTAGATCATATTTATTCAGTATAAATAAGGCTACTACTTCCATTTGTTTTATTTCCTCTCCAAATTTAAAAGAAAGTGTGAGCTAAAACATGTCATTAAATACTTTTAAAGTTGCTCTAATTCAGCAAAAAAATGAAATAAACTGTTTTTTTCTTTATATTCTGAAATTGATAGGCACTACCTTCATCTGAAACATCTCACTGTAACGAAATATCTTTTTAATTGATTTTTCAGAATCATGAACTAATGTCAGAGAAGGATGAAATAATATTTTATAGTGAAGTCCTTTTCACTTCACTGACTGCCTGTTGATCCAATGTGCTATTCTTACCAATATGTAAAAAAGTCACCACATCAAATATTTTTAATGTATCCTCCTGGAGGTCAAAGTTCTATTCTGGAAGCTTTTAAGAAGAATCTTACAGAACATCATGATAAAGGATCTTACATTAAAACCAGTTAAGTTCCTAATTCTGTTTAGAATAACTTCTGAATACTTAAACTACAGATCACCTTACCATTAGAGTTAAGTACTTAACTTACACTGAACAGCAAAAAACCTAATCGTATGGAATCTTTTCATATATATATACAGTTTTTATCAATTGAAACGATATATTATGTTAAACTCTACTAGCAGTCACAGAATAAAAGGGGCAAATGAAGAACAGCAAAAATGTAAGAAAAATACTGCGAGCAGAATTTATAATGCACCATAAGCAGAAACACTTAGACTTAGTCTATAATAATACCTGTTATTGATGTATGGCAATGACCATGGGGCAAAACTTGTAAATAACCTCACAAGCCATTTTCTACTCATGCAATCTAGCAGCCTAGTTTCCCGTAAGCATCTGAACTATTACTGAAAAATAGCCTCTTGGCATTTACAAAGAGGTTGACTTCATACTTTAGTCCATGCATATACAATTAGATAGTTATATTTAAAATCAATATGCAATCCTTCAAAAGACATTATGCTTTTAAAACCTTAACTTTAAATTGATTTTTAACTATTTTATGCACCTCAAAATTAACATCTAATTCAGCAACATACTTGCAGATAATGCACTTGCACAGCTTAGTATTAAACTTTTCTGCACCAAAATGGAATTGAAAAACTGCTCATTATTCTTATTGATGTCACTGCGTATTCAATAACTTCACTTGAGTCAGAATCTGAGCAGGATCGAAAAGACCTTTTTAGACTGCAGGCAAGCTATTCTTAAAAACTGTTCATAATTCTACAATGTGTTATTATTACTTTTAAAATGACACTTTCAAAAGACTATAGCCAGATTTTTCATCAACAAAACATTAATCTTAAAATTCTGGATACAAAAATTAGCGATCAATAACCCTTTAAAAAGTGTAACTTATCAGATTAATCCACTTTCAGAGAGCTGTGTTTCATGTTGAAGAGAGTCTCAATGAATACTTAAAATTATGATTACAACCACAAAATACAGATACAATAAAAGCTCTGTCCTGCTGCCCTTAAAGTTAATGGCAGCAGGACTGAGTCTGCAGTAGACACCAGGCAAATATTTGTAGTGGAAAGAAGCATTTTCAAGGGGTGACCACCACATGTATCAAAACTACAAGAAGTGATGTTTTTCATGCATAACTAAACATCACTGTAGTTTTCCTATCCTGCAACTGTACAGCGAAACCAAGATCTTCCCCCAAACTGCACTCATAGATTTATGCAAGGTTTCTCTAGGACTTGGGAGGGAATTGCCTTGCTAGCCTTGAGCAGGCCAGGATTTTGAAATTGTTCCTTTGATAGCAGACTGACACAGAAGAGCTACTTATTCAGGATTTAAACAGATTTGGGGTAGCAGGGATCATTCCTAAAAAATTATAATCTTAGTCTCGAATACTCAGTACTGTGTGGAGTTCTGCCAGTATTCCCACTGGGTACTGGGGATCTCTAATTAACCATTTCAACACTACAAAAAAAACCCCAAACCTAAAATTCAAGATACACAGGTGTTTTTCCTACCTTCCATTCCCTTTAAAAAGAGAAAGTAAAAGAACTGCACTGGAATGTCATATATGATTTAAAAAATACTAATCAGTCAATCACACCTGAATTGCACTTGAAAACAATGCAAATAAAATTTGTATTTATAACAAAGCAATGCCTTAATGTTGAACACTATCTATGCAACTTACTAGTTTAATCACAGAATAGTTGAGATTGGAAGGTATCTCCAGAGATCATCTAGTCCAACTCCACCACTCAAAGCATGGTCAACTGGTCAACTAGCATTAATAGAAAACCAGACATGCATTTCAACTAAGCAAAACCAAAGACGTTCAATCAGGCATATGAACCTGTAGCCACCAAACTGACAACTTCCCGTGGTCCATCTGATTTTTGTTAAACAGTATAAGAGAAAGCTCTGCAGTGACCCTCTAGCTGATTGAATGTAAAACAGAGGAGTATGAAACGTGTTTTGTGAAGCAGAACTTTATGTCAGGTTAAAGCTAGACACATCTCTTCCACACAGTCTAAGCTCGTCAATTGTGCACCTAAAATTTTATGGGAAAGGATACTGTTTGATGCAGTCCACCAGTGGTCCATAACAACAGTCATTCACAGTACACTGCAGACAAATAAGAGAAGTAGTATAGTGATGGGAAACTACAAAACCATTACAGTTAAACAGTATCTTAAAAACAGTAATTACTTTTCTTCAAAAAGGCTATCAGATGCTGTTCAGATTTAATCACAGAAAACAAAACCTGCATGCTTTTATTCACTATAAAAGCAAGCTATTAAAAAGTGAAATGCTCCTCTCACAAATATCGCATTGCCATTTATGGTGCACCCTGACCTCACTGATAGTTTACTATGCCAGTAATTAAATGAGGTTTAAAATCTTTTACTCTGCTAGGCAGATAACAGCATTGCCACAGGAAAAAAAAAAAGAAAAGAAGAAGAAAAAAAAGACAACTGTGATTAATACCTGATAGACTTGATTTGCTAGAACTCCATCTGGAATCTGAGAAGGGTCCCGTAGCATGCTATTTATAAGAGTTTTGGAGGCTAGAGAAATGAAGAATAAAAACATACAGAAAACCTGTTAGCTCAGCTATCCACTTGGCAGGGAGACAGACATACTTTTATACAGAAAACATTGATGACGATGATAATTTTGAAAATTATCCAACCAGCAACTACCAACCTATAAATTTGTAGCTACATACCCATTCTGATATGATTAACTCTGAAAGTCTTGAAACACCAAAGTGTTTTATTAGCACAGGGTGAAAGCAGGCCCTTGTTTACCTATTCAGTTTCACTGGGCAGTTTCTGCTTCAGAAGCATCATGCTCCTAAGGAAACTGTTTCGTGTAAAGAAAATGTAACCAAAATAACCTTCGTATCCTATGAGAACTTAAGGAAGAAGATAGGTGAAAGTCCAAAACAGCATTTAAAAACAATGTTTTGTTTTAACAATCTTAAGTGCTTTATTGACTTGATGATTCCAGTTTAGTAGTTTTCAAATGTATTTATTTACTTATTTAGATCTGACACATTTATTTGACTGTACTAAAAGATGGCAAAAGGCTTTCTGTGCTAATTTCAAATCTAAAACACAAAAGAAATCAGAAGTGCATTTAGGACCATTTATTAGTCTTTTATTCACTGATATTGATACTACAATGAAAAAAATAACGTAAATAAGGAGACGCCTTTAGTTTATTTTTAAATATAGTCCTTGTAAGCACTGGCGTTCTGTTTTCTTTCCAGATGCTTAATCTGGGTAGTTGCATATACCAGTTAATTACTAATAGTAGTGGAAAGACTTCATTCTAGAAAAATGCCTTCTAAAAACATCAAACATTTCATTTTACAATTTCTCACAGAAAAACACCACTGCTGCGCAAGCACAAGCTGCCTCCTTCCTGGGAGCAACTGTTCAGCTGGTGGTATATTTATACCATTGAATCCTTAAGTGTAGACCAGGCTTGAGACTAGCAAGGTTCCCACCTTTGCCAAAGATCTCCTGTGTGACTTCAGGCAAATTCCTTTAACCTGTGTGTGCTTCAGTGGTGTAAACAAAATGAAAAACTAGTCCTTTGCTGTTCTTCATCTGGTTTGCCCCAACTCAGGCCCAAAGCTTTCTTCACTCTCTTCAGTGATTGAATCCAAAGCCTCAGACAACACTGTGAAAAGGATTCCTGGAACCTGTGACATGAAGGGATCTGCCATATAAGCAGCAATGCTACTACTGTTAATGAACATGTGTAAACGCTCTGCTGAAAGTAAAGGAGTAATCTTCTCCCCAAACATTACCTCCTAAAAGCATCACATTCAGTTGAGAGAAGTATTTGCAAGAAAATATTTTGTTTAGAGAACTATACCCTAATGCAAAAGAATATAAAATCCCAAATGAGTCTAAAGGCTTTGCAAGAGTGCCAAAGAATGGCACCATCACAGGCAGGAGCAAAAGTTTGCGGAAATGTTTTTAAAGCGAATGATATACTAAGGCAAAACACTTCCAGACAAATCATGCCATATTACATTTTTGTATCTTATTACTCTCATATGAAAT
>VZSZ01000242.1:125649-135649 GCA_013398815.1 Ibidorhyncha struthersii
CATCACGATTGGCAGACATCATTAAACATCCTGGACATGATTTTCACTAAGGTAAATGATTTTTTGTTAATAGGAAAATAAGCTTCTTCAGGCAAGGATTTAATCTTTCATTTATTTCATTTCATTTCATTTTCATCTATCCACTCACTTTGAAAAGTTACACACCAGCAAATAGGAGAGAAAACTTGGAAGGGGGTAAATATTAGTGCCAATTATATGCTTAGATAAGTTAGCAGTGATTAGGGAATTATACAATAAAGTCTATATCCAGTACATTATGTTTTTAATGATCACTCTAACAAGCACTTAAGTGACTGTGATACACTAAGGAATGACCAATACCACTGCATAAGGGAAAGTTAAACATTACTAATCTCTTGCAATTTTTGGACATGCCATAAGAAAGAAAATCTAAGGAATAAAGATTGTTTTAAAAAAAATGTTATTAAAGTTTATTCATAGCAGCTAAGGAAACTAACTAGTCACACACACACAAAAAACAAGATAAATTCTGAAGCCCTGTCAAGGATTAGACTCAGAACAAGCAGAAATACATCTCCATTTTGTCACAGCAAAAGTTAACAGTGGTGTGACATAAGTTGACACGTAATAAATCAGGTTGTTAAAAATGTTTTGTAAGGACCTAACAAAGGTAAGTGATAAGGTTATAGAGGATTCAAATATGTCAAACTCAGGTTATGATACTGCAGGTGAATTGGAGTAAACTGGCACCTACTGAAAAGCTGTAGGTCCACATAGCTGCAAGTTTCACATCAAGCACATGATGGCCTTGCATATGTCTTTTCAGGGCTGGGTCCTCATTTAGTTTACTTAAAGAAAGGCAAAGAAATTTCCAAGCATAAGATTCAGGTTAAATGAATACATGCTTCAACAGCAGATTGAGAAAAAAGGATTTTGTAAGTGAAATGTGTGCCTCTTCATTCTGCCTACTGAATTGTTTTACCAGTCTGAAAAGAAACACAAAATTAACTGTGTATCAAGCAATTCTTGATACTGAATGTAAGCAAACAGTTCTGTAATGTCCTAGTTCAGCTAGGGAAAGCACTGAGAAAAAAAGAGAATTAGCCCTGAAGCAGGGAGAAAGAAGAAAGTTCTTCAGGAAAGTAGATGGAATTCTGATTTGGGAACTTGGGACAGGCAAGAAAGCCTACAGTCCTGAAGATAAGTTTAGGAGTACTTGTATTATTAAGGATTCAAAATATTAATTCAAAATTATTGTTAAAAAGCTGCTTCTATTACTTGAACTTTCAGTTGTTCCTAGCTTTTCTAAAGAAAAGAGCAATAGGGAACAGATACAGTTGCACCTCCTAAAGAAAAAAAGATACTTTACATTGCAATTCCCAGTCTAAAACTAATCTGAATTATGGGATTCCACTGCTGAAAAAGTGCACAATTTGGGCCTTATTAGCATTTGAAGATTATGCCTTCAGAGACACTAGAGTAGAGTCAAGGACAGAAAAAATTCCCAAATCATAACATCTAGCAATGCACAATGGAAGAAACAGGTCTGTTACTTGTACATTTTACTAGTCTCTAAATTGGCTGAAACAAGTTTGTGCATTCCCTAACAACCGACTCTAATTAGGATGAACAAGAAATGGACTTGGAAATATCACCAAGCTGCTTATAACTGATACCTCCTGCTTAGACTCACCTGGAACCATTACATTCATCTCTGTCACCCTACCTCAAAAACGTCCACTGGACATTTGAACCAGGGGTTCAAAGACAGAAAAGAATCAGTGGTGGGGTGAAAGAACTTGTAAAGCTTGGGCACATGAAACACTTATTTTAGAAGACGCACAAAACCCCCAGACACCACAAAAGGAGATGCCTGCTTACCATTTCTGTTGAATGTCAAAACACCCATGGATATTTGAGTAACACGGAAGAAAGCACTTAGACCTTTTTTCTATGCAGAGGTACATGTTTATGAAACCCATAGCTACAGAACATCAGGGAAAAAGACATCACAGGATTTAAAAAATGCTGCATATTTAGAGTTGTGAGCATTCAAAATAAAAAGAAAACCAAGCAAACTGAAAGAGTAGCAATTCTCAAAAAAAACCCAGCATTTTGGAAGTGATACAGAACAAAAGCCGGTACTTGCTTTAAGAAATTCTTTGGGAGACAAAAGATATATGGGTAAAGGTCATCTGTAAGTGCCTACTGGAGAGAACTGTTGTTCCCCTCCTCCCACCACATAAAAATACCACTTGCCAAAATGCCCAGTACTACCTACTGTCAAGCACAGGATCCTAGCCTATGGAACAACGTATAGCTGGTTTTGTCACTTTCTGAAGGTCGACATGTCTTACAGTACCTTTATTGTTTTCCCGTCTTGCGGTACGATGGACAAAAGCAACATTTCATCTAGATTGTAACCGTGGGGGCAGAGTTGCTAGAAATATATTCTCAGGGAAGTTTTGTGAAACCTATCACAACTAGGGCTGCATTCGTAGCTGCAGCAACTGTTCTCTAAATTAAGCAATTTTATGATTAAGAAAAGATCACTAATTGATCTGGTATGACAATTATCACATTAATACATAATGTGATTCAGCCAAAAAAAAATTAATTAGACAAGTAATGCGGTAACTGCATGATGGTAAAAACTACCATTTTACCAAAGATCTATTCTGGCACCTATCTGAGGACCAGGAGCCAAATTAAAAGCATATCTCATCCAATTTTTAAAAAAGTTTCAAGTTTAAAAATTTGAATGCAAAAAGTTAGACACATGCATCACATAAGAAACAGCGATTTGGAAAGAACAAATTCATCTACATTCTGCAATATTCTCCTGACCCATCTTCATGGGAAGGCTGCAGAAGAACAGTATTTTAGCCAAGCAGTGTAAGGTTGTACTTGTCTACGCCAACAGACTAGTGCTGTAAGAGTGCAATTTATATGTACTGGGGAGCGAAGAAAGGAAGAAATGGAGATTCTTCTGAATATACATATGATTACTAGAACAAAACAGAACAAAGCTAAACCCACCAAACCAAACACTTCACTGCATATGCTTCTCCTCCTTGGGAGAAAAGAAGAGAACAAACAACACATGACAGATATGCAGTCATACAGCTTAACACGCTACTGGAAGACATTCAGATATAGTAGAACAACAGAATGGAGAATAAAGTAAATCATAGGGAAAAAAGGACTAGATTTTTTTTAACCACCCCAAACAGGGTTATTGAACCACAAAGAAATTTTAGGGAGAGAGATCACCACAAATTTAGTGTACATGAAATAATAGATCAAAATCAACTAATAATTCCTTAAAAAGAGTAAGCAATCAGTAAAGTAACATGCACATCATGTGGACTGGAATATATTCCCTATTTCACTGGGGGAAACTACGGAGGAATAATTTTAATTTTTAATTAAGAAGTAGTACTATAACCCATTTATTAAATATGTTTTGAATGGCTCCATCGTGAATTAAGGTCAAAATACAATTTCTAAATTCTCAAGCTATGACGTAGGATTAGCTTTATTGATCTTCTGCATGATTTGTAGGAGCCCCCAATCATTATTTTGACAGTTTTATCATACAGTAATAGACTTCCTTTTAGATAATTACAGTTACTATGTTCAATTTCAATCTTCTGTAGGACTTTTCATTAGATAATCACACCTAGATCATGTTTCTTCTTTAGTCATATATATGCAATAAAATTTGGATAACAGGACTTATTTTAACACCGTAATGTTAAGGTTTACCAACACAAGTTCAAGGGTTAATTATACAAGAAAGCTTTCATCTTTAAAATCTGTTGCAAAATTCATTTTATAAATAATGAGCATCTACTTTAGAGAAACAAAAAGCAGAATAGGTAATGTCAATAGGCCACAAAAGTCATTTAAAGTTGTTAAGTTGTACACATCTCCTGTTTTCAATTTCTACCTGTTTCTCAGCCTACCACTATGTTACTGCTGTCAACAGTCTGCATCTGTCTTCCTAATAACCTCCCCACAGGTACCAGCAGGCTGCTCTTTAGCCCCCATGAAACCATCTCTTCTCCCAGCTGAACAAGCACCAGTTCCCTCAGCTTCTTCTCACAGGGCAAGTGCTCCAGCCCCTTTACCATCGTGGTGGCCCTCCAGTGAACTCACCTCAGTGAATCAACATCTCCCTTGTACAGCTGCAGTTTAACCCAGAAGGAGCCGAGTTCTACGGCTGAGCTGAATGAGAGTCTCAAAGGCATCAAAGAACACAGTGCTGACCGTGCTGCAACCACGAAGGAGTGCGACTGAGTAGGGTCGGGATGTCATGTTTTCTGCTCTTGCCTGAGTGTTCTACATACATTTTTTGCATGGGCTGGCCTACCTAATGTTTAACTACTCATTTAAAAATCAGAAGAGATCTCATCTGGCAGCATTACACTTTGCTGACCTGCTTATTTTCTTGTTTCTGGGTTTGGATCTCCTTAGTCAAAGAAGTGATTAAACTTACCCAAAGTTTATTGCTTGCAGGCTTTATCATCTTTTGGAGAAAGGTGACCCAAAAGAGAAAGAAAAAAAGGAGTTTGTTCTATTTTAACTAGAAGGTTGGAACACCTAACCTAAGGAGAGGTCACGGATCCTACATGGAAAAAAAAATCTGAACAGCAGCCCTCAGCAAAACATTTTTCATTGGTTTCCAGTGCTTTTTCAACTGCTTTTCAGTGTTTTATTTGGTGTTTTTCATTGGCTGTTCAAGACAGTTCTGAGGATGTCAAACACTTAGATCTTCCTTTAAGATGACTTCCTGAATTTTGTTGTATAGTTGGCTTTTTAATTGAGATGTCTCAGTAACACCCTTCAGGTGCTGCATTCAGCATCCTTTTAAGCTTTTAAGCTTTATGCTCAAGCAGAGTCATTCTGAAATAGAGAAAAGTTAAGTCATGCAATGCTTTTTTAGCTCCTCCAATACAAAAGACATGGATGCTGTAGTTATTCAGGACAAAACTGGTGCTAAGTTCCAGGTTTTTAATGGTTCCAGGGATTTAATGCTCATGCTTCAGCATAGTGCTGCATATATGCTAGAGGAAGGTTTAGAGAGAAATTTAAATTGGGTTATTTGCAGTGAAAGGCGATAACAGAGAAAACAGCAAGGCCCATTCCCGTTGCTGTGGATAAGTGACCATGAAGTAGCAAGATTTACACAGATGCTAGTGAATCTGCCATGGAAGGAATGAATCTCAGACTAAAGGATATTCACCTCCTGTGAAGATATCCATTCCTATAAACAGAAACAACTTACTGTAGTTGAGGGCCATGATCTAAAATCTGACATGACATTGGTCAGATAGCTCACCAATGTGCAATGCTTAACACCAAGTGTGTTATTGTCTACTTAGGACATAGGCTTTCTCGGATATATTCTAGAAAAAGAAGTTGGAATAGTCCAAATAAAAGTAACTTTTAGGACTTGAAGGCAAACAGCTTTTCTCAGCAATATTGTCTCAAGAAAAATTTTCTCCAGCACCGATTTATCAGTGCACTACTGAGGCTGCATTCATCAGACGTTTATACAGAAATGGGAAGACTGAGCCTTGCTCAGTGTTATAGAAAAGCTACTGAATTTTCTCTGAAAAAGAGGACAACAGACTTATAGAGGCTAAAAAGAAAAATTGCCCTTCATTTTGTGTTCATCCATTTTTCCCCTTGTAGCTTAAAGAGGAAGCAGGGAATGAGTACATGTGGATTCAGAAGTATCTAGCTCTCATAAATCCATGCCTGTCAAGCGTAAGATTGAATCCTTGTCTTTGCTTCGACACAAGCTCTCTATAGGACTGTGGCCAAGTTAATTAACCTGTTCATGGTTCAACTGTTTCATTTGTAAACCGGGAGTAGTATCGGGACCAAAACTCAAGCATAGCTAGTGAGTAAGCTAGTATTTCAAGATCATCAAGAAGGTGGTGGTGTGTAGTGGTTAGAAACCTGGTCGTGTCAGCATCATTCACTTCAGCTATGAATGCTGTCCAGAGTAAGTGGAAATATAAAAAAATATTTCCCCACATATAAAAAGAAAAGAAAGACCAAGGGTGCTGGCTTCACCAGATTAACATCAGTATTCATGCTGAAAGTATATAGTAAAACTGGTCACATGAAAACTATTCTTTTGCGTTGTAGCCTCAACCTCCTGGTTCTGTTCTACCGTGCTTTTCTCATACAAGACCTAATGGGATGGAGATAAGCTGCTCACGTACATCCAACACTGGGACTCTTCTAGAACCACTCCTCAGTTTCTTCAGCTAAAGTTTTAATTCAGTTGCCAATTTTCACTTGTAAGAGAAGTTTGCTTTGAATACCTGAATGAGACCTGTTCTGTAACAGCACCGCTACATGACAAGACTATTACATGGTAAATTAAAAAAGCAACTTGTTAACAGGCAAGTGAAGGAAAAATAGTTCCCCGTTCCTAAAAAGAGTATGAGTGAAATGCTGACAAGAAGATCAAAGAACTGGAGTGCACTCTAATTTCAGAGGAAGAATCCATTCTGGACATGCAAGCAGAGGAATCTTTTTTTTTGTTTCTGTTTTGAGAATGTAGAATTTGTTTTCTCTAGCGCAACTGATCTGCTTTGAAAGCTGTCCCTACCCTACCAGCTTTCCACTCTCACCAAGGCAACTACAGGAACATAGATGTTTCCCATAGTCAAGAGGAAGATACACAGTAATGAGATACCTAAAAACTGTACTTTTTTTTTTCCCCAGAGAAGGAACTTCTGCTTCTGGAAGCACAGCTTAAACATCTGCTATAATTCCTGCCCCTGTCTTTCTAAGAATATTCTGCATTATCAGTATGAATTTAAAGATAGGAAGATGAAGAAATGGAAAAATTAAGAGTAACTTCAAATGCTTTTTTAGAAACACTATCACTGGTCAGTACAAAAAATGACACTTTCTCAAGACTCTGTGTTTAATAATATGCGTGCAAATGCAAAGAAACTGTAATTTATGGAATTTTATCTTTTTGAACAGTGAAATCAACTGTCAGTCAATGGGATGCAAACTTAATGTACCACAGTCAGAAGTCACCCAGCAAAATACTCTTGACTTAAGTAAAAAGCTCTTGTTTTCTGATACTAATTGCCTTGAACAAAATTTCATCCATGTGGAAAAAAGTGCATCAGAACATTGCCAAGACCTACTGTGCACCTGTAATTTTTACTGGAAGGAAACCTACTGCAACTTAAGTTTTTGCATATTCAGTAGACATAAAGTGACAATAGTGTTATATTCAAGATTGTTTTTACAATCAGCAATATATTGCAATTAACATTTTCACAGCCTAAAAGACTAGTGATTGTTCTGTTGTATGTCTAGATTTGTCAGGCACATCGCATATTCTCTTAAATGTGCTGTAATTTAACATAACTCCAGGCTACCAGCCTGAATCCAAATCCTTACTTCTATGGATTCTGAATTAGCGCACTCTGATAATTAGTCAATGGTAATACACTTCCGAAAGATGAAGCGTATTTCTACAGTATATATATCAGGTAGCAAACACTTTGTAATAAGGACAAATGTGAAATAAGACTTACTCAAATACACATTTTACTTCCTGGAGATTGAAACAATTTGAGATTCTTGCATAAGAACAACTTCACAGTTGAAAATAATTTCTGAAAGCTGGGTATGAAGCATTTTCTAGTGGAGGTGACAAAATTGACATGAATTTTATGTATGTTAAGGATTGTTAACATACAAGGAACTCACATTTAGGTAGACAATTTTGAAGTCAGAGTTTTGAATTACTTTTTATTATACATACTGTCTAAAATTTAGTAATTATAGTTGTACTGTGCAATTTGTAATGCTGCAGAATGCTTGTTTTAGAACTGTTTTCTAATTCTTGCCTTCCATCTCTCTGCCTTCACTTGGCAAATGGGCTGTAGATGCATTTCAATAGAAGCAATGGATACTAGCACTGCTCTGCTCAGCCACTCAACTTGAGCAGATAAACTGCATCTCATCATTGCTTTTTTAAAAAAAAAACATTTCACCAAAAGCTGAGTGTAGAAAGCCTGATGATATTGGTTTCTTTTTTAAAGTTCCTTATTCAATAGCTAAGAGAAAGTAGAGGAAGATGGGAGGATATTCTGACTTTATCTACACGTTACTGTCATGTTAACAATCAATAGCAGGTAGTCATACAGAAGAAGCTTGAGATTGTATTTTACATTATTATCTAAGTGTAAATAAAAAGAGGGCAGAAAAGGAAAGATTAAAAAAAAGTGTAAGCCTTTGCACTTCTTCCTCTATATGTAGTTGCAATTATGACTTTCTATTCCCGTTTAACATCCTTACCAACGACCTGGAGGATACAAAAGAGTATACTTTCCTCAAGTTTGCAGATGCCACCAAACTGGGAGGCAGGGTTGCCATTCAGAGGGTCCTAGACAGGCAGGCTAGGGGAATGGACCAGCAGGAATCCCATTAAATTTAATAAGGGCAAATGCAGAGTTCCGTACCTGGGAAAGGAGGAACCCCTGGCAACAACGCAGGCTGGGACAGAGTGGCTGGGGAGCAGCTCTGCAGAAAAGGACCTGGGGGCCCTGGTGGGGCAGCGAGCTGAATGTGAGCCAGCACTGCATTGTGGCAGAGAAGGCGGACAACAGCAACCTGGGCTTTACTAAAGGGAGGAGAGCCAGTAGATTGAGGGAAGTGATTATCCCCTTTACTAAGCATTTATTAGACCACATCTAGAATACTGTTTTGCATCCTGGAATTCAACACCTAGAATTCAACATCTTAAAAGGATCCCAAGTCTCTAAGTACAGAATTTATCTATTTTAATGACATGAATTTTATTTTTTCTTTTTAGGATACAGAGATAACTGCAATATATGACGTTACATTTATAGGGTTTCATTATGCTTGTATAAAGCACCGTCTCCCCTTGGCCCCACAGTTTTGTTTGGAGTTAATCTTCCATACATTGATAGAATAATCTGAGAGATTTAATAAGGTAATAGGCAGAAGAATTATTACAGTGCTTGGTTGAATAATAGGTTTTGAACTTGGTTAAGTCAAAGAATACATAGAGAGAGCACATTCTTCACATTGTTCAACATCCCAGTAGAACGTGAACCTTGTCACAGACTGAAAACTGGCACACAAGGCTCCCTTGCTCAAACCCAAATAGCAAAAGACTAAAGGGATATATTTTGTTTGCATGCAGAAACTGTATACTTCTCTTTGACAACATGCAGAATGGTGATTACTATAGCATAATTGTCTTTGAGGTACTTAAAAAAAACAGTAAGTGGTATAGAGATCAATTCTAAGCACTATTACTTCATGTAAGAAAACTCTAGAGAACTCAACAGTATTTTTGATTGCAACAGCATTATACTGCATAAATAGAAAAAGAAAAAAAAAGGCTATTAAATCAAGGAGTCTGTTTTCTGGAATGAAAGAAGACTAGGCCACAAAGTATACAATTTCCCACTATACTTAAACTACTTGGGCAGAATTTAAGTCTATGTTCCGTATTTATTTTAAAAGGAGTACTAAGGGTATTATGCTGTTAGTTACTCTAACGCCTATAACAGCAAGCTTCTTTCCCAGGAGTATAGGCCAGTTGGTGGAGAACTTTTCCGTTGTTAGTACTGATGTCTTTATATAAAAAGGTTTATTTTTTGCTTTCAACAGATTTTGTTGCCTACCTTGCAAAAAGAAATGTAAATATTCCTGCTCAGCGATAATTCTGCTCCCATATTCCTTAGCCCACAGATTTACTTTTCTAGTTTCTGATTCTTCAAAAACAAATAAAAACCCTTTCCCAAAAATTTCTGCTTATGAAGATGCACACACTATAAACAACTTTCACCAGATACAACATGCCGTGTTTAAAAGCACAGCCAAAACATACATTCTTTATACTCTAAATAGACTACTGTAAAGTGGGTGGTGTGTGTTTTTTAAATACTGTATGTGTTACGTGAAATCTTTTAATCCTTTGCATTGTGTAATTGTA
>VZSZ01000242.1:140649-171716 GCA_013398815.1 Ibidorhyncha struthersii
ATTATTGTAAATAAATATTTTAGATTTTAAGGGGTAGATATTTCATTAATATTTTTTTTTTTTTTTTTAGCAGGCTCACTGCCACTCTTTCAAACTTTCTACATCGTCTTTAAGGTAGTGCTTTAGATAGCAGTTTATAATGCAAGTAACACCTTGCATCCCAAGGCAGATTCATATTCTAGTTAATAAACAGCATCAATAAATTTGTCAAGACTTTAATGGCAACTGTACTGAACTTTTCATACACCAGCTTCTCTAGGAAATGGCTATACTGAGGAATTTATTCTGCTTAATTGCTTTATATTAAGCAGTTTTCATTAACCATGCTCCAACCTGTATGAACAGATATAAATGGAGTCAGGAACATGAACTGTTTTAACCCTTCCTATTATTAAAAAAGAATAATCTTAGATGGATTTTGTTATTAAAAACAAGGAATCAAATATAAGTAAAACTGATGCAACTCCATTTAATCGATGTGGGAATTTTTAGTAAGTTTGTGCATGAAAGACCTATGGTCTGCCTGAAATTTCCAGCAAAATACAAATTCAGAGTTTCTTACACATTTGCCTTAAAGTTAGAAGACTAATTACATTAACTGATTTATTAATAAATGGGGCTTTTTGTCTAATTATTGTAAGTACTAACAGACTGGGGAACCATTTTAAATGTCTAATGTGCCTTGAAACCATTTTTTTTAGGTTAATTACATTTCTCACTAAAGTCACTATAGATATGCCCCTTAGGTTTTACACTGGAAGATTAAAGAAAAAAGTGAAGATGATTACCTCATTGGCCAGCTCCAGTAATACAGGGGCAGCTGCATTTTTCATAACTCCATTCAGGTACCTAGACAAGACAAAGCTAGGTAATTCTGCAGTGGCAAGAAAAGGCCAGCTTATACATGTTAGTAACCCTCCTGAATCTCTTTCATTTGGGGGAAAATACCCCAGTACAGAGTGTTTAATGAGAAACCTTTTACGAAACAAGTATTTTAAACAATCACCAACTCTCCAGGTTTGTATCCTATTCATCTGCAAGCTATATCAATCTCAATTAAGTCACTAGTAAAAACCACAAGAAATAAAAAAATTTTGTCTCAATGACAAACCGAAATTATATCTGTGCTAAAGATGCATCACAGAAAAATAAACCTCTATTATTCACAATAAAGATTTGGGGTTTCACATGACTTTCAACTATGAAGATGTACTTTATATCTTATTCAATTCACTACTATGCACAAACCCATAAATTCTCAAATTTAATCCAAATTTTATCAACTGGGCAGTAGTTTAAATACTAAAGGCTTACTTTAGTGAAATCAGAGTCTAACAATCAAATTAATAGTCTAAAGAGAAAATAAAAGAAGAAATATATAGGATCCAATAAAGGGTGATAGAAAGTCATTATCCTATCAATGGCAAACGCTTAATGTTTCCAGTTAAGGGTATTAGACCAACATGGATACACAGTGACATTTCTGACCATGGCTTCACACAATATCCCCTTCCTCACTTCTGTTATTTTCACTGTTTGATGTTTACAGTTCAATAATACCTAAAACCTGTTCTCAGGAGTTGATGGGAATAAGCTACATTATTGGAAGCCACTTTGTGCTTTGCAGCCATGTGGAAAAGAACAATAGTTACCAACATTTGAATCTGCTCATTTATCCTATCTGTACTTGCATAGCACATCATTACTGACATCATTAGAAGGCCACAGCCTTTCCAGGTCTATCATTATCTATCCATCAGAAGCCACTCTTCTGCTTATTAGTTACAGTCATTAAAATTCTTTATCATTTTACCTTTCTGTGGAATGGGTGTAACACCTTTACATAAACCTCTTCACAGAGGATTAGAGGGCTTTTTGTTTGCAAGTTATTCTATTCTGAGGCTTAATGAGTAAAGGAAATGATAAAAGCTTTTTGCTGAAACCTATTTCAATTCTACATAAAAAAAACACAAAACAAGATGCCTTATGTACATTTAAACACTGAAAATTTATAACGAGGAAAAAAGGAGAGGTCATAAACAAAATATGCAACCAGGAAGATTTACATGAGATCAATGTTCTAAAACATGCATCTAGTTGATCGAACAGCAAAGCTACAGCTGACAATTGAGTAAATTTCTGTCAAATTATTTCTAATGCTACTGGCAATTCTATTATAGACCCACAGGTCTCACATGCTGATGGCAATACTGTTCTGAAAAGCTTGCTGATCCTTCTTGTAATTTGCCTTTGTGTTTGCCTAAATTTAAGACTACTAAGTCTCAGCAGAGCAGCAGAAACTACTCCACTCAACTGTACTTCTACTTGCTCCCAACAGGGACCACTGGAAATGACTACCTTCAAAAATTGGTAGTTTCTGACTTAGGAAAGCAACGGCAACGCAATTATCTGCTTGTATGTCGGTGGGAATAGGAAGGAGCATACCACACGGACTGGGGTTTACAACAGTAAGATGGATGCTACAAAAGAGTAGAGGAGACGACATGTTTGTCATGTTTACGCTTGAAGCATTTCAAACTGGCTTCTGACTAAAGTAGTCTGCCCCTGTAGCTTATGAAACATACTACACAGTAAATCTACTAAAACAGGATTGAGATGAGTTTTCTAACTATTAACCAGAACACCTCTGATTTTAAAACATGTGCATTTTATTCGGCCATGTTAATATACTTGCAATATGAAATACCCAGAAATAGCATAAAGAATGATTTTCCCTAGCACCACCATATAGCTTCATACATAATGCATTAGTTAGGTACTGCTATCGTACTTCAGACAGTACAGAAGGGGACAGGAGACCACATCCTCCTACCTCATGTGAGCCAAACTTAATCATACCTACAACCTTACTGACACCAATACAACTACTGCTTTGCATAAAGCAAAATTTGGTCCCATGTTTCAGGTTTAAGTTGTTGGAACAAGTAACACATCCTAACAGTGATTTAAATATGTTCTAAGAAAAAGGTTATTTACACAGCAGTTACAATTACCGTAGGGCACTTCACTGAAAGTGTGCTAGTGAAAAGTAATTAACAGTATTGTATACACATGGTTATTAACACAACAAAATTTTAAGCCCATATTCTTTCTAAACAAGAATGAACACAAGGAAAAGTGCAATGTGATCCAGCACAAATTTTTAGAGAACAATACAAGCACTAAGAAAAGAAAATCAAACCCCCAAAACAGCACTATTCATACTAGACATACTAAACCAGTTTCTGATATATTCAGGCTGTGCTTAGGTTTTAAACATATGGCTCTGCGGAAGCACAGTTAATTGTTTACAAATGAAGGCTTTTTGTTTATTTTCCTGATTCATATAGATTAATATTAAGCATAAATAAGACATATATAATCACAAGTATGAACTCACTTGCCATGCAAGCTCCTCAGATATGTCAGTCTACAAAGTAATATTTTAATTGCATATCTTTACCAGTTATCAGTATGCCCCAATTATGTCATTGCAAGATTTTTAGTAGAGCCTATAGAAGTAACAGACAAACTATAAGGTGTAGCAAACACAATTTATTAGCTTAAGATGCAAACAATTGTAAAATATTGTAAAATGACATAAAGGTTTTCATCCTCCCTTAACAGCTACTTCTGACACTTCTGTTGATAAAACAGGAGTGATCTAAAAATTAGTGCTTTAACTGGCAATACATGAATTGAATATGTAACTTTTTGTAATGCAACACAAATGTTGTTTTAAAAGTACAAGCAACTGTAACAGAACACGCCCCCTTGCTGTAAGGAAGTTATCATCAATATTAGTCTTGACACAGAAATCCTGTAATTACAAACTATAGGCAATATAGAATACATGCTATCACATCCGCTGTAAAAAATATTTGGTTATCCTGACTTAGAGCCAAGGAAGTAAACCCTTTCGTAATCAGACTGACCAAAAGCTGAAAAATTTCTGCATTTTCACTGAGGAACATTTTTAAGTGAACCGTTCTGTATTCCTCATCCCAAATTTTTAATTTATTTTTATAGAAAATAAGCTTCATATGCTGATAAGCTAATTTACTCATAATTGCCATAACAATTAGTAGTTTTGATGATACTCTTAACCAGGGTGGGGAGGTCATACCTTTGGTAGTAATTTTCAATAGCTTCAGCAGTGTGATGCTTGGCATGTGTTCTTTTGATTTGTTTCTAGAAAAACAAAAAACCAAACAAAGAGTCTTACAAATGTGTCATAGATCAAAACATAGAAATCATGACTACCCAAACACATGTTCCTCGGCTACACTTTGATATATAAACTGAACTATGTTTTTAGATTCTATACAGAAATGACATTCAACGTACCCAGTGAATTGAACGTCTTCAGACTGTACTGCAATGTACCATATATGTAAAAGCCAATAAGGTCACAATAATTGAATCTAAATAAGTTTCCTGAAGGCTGCAGAGGGCAAAGAAAAACTTGTTCTCTCTTTCAACCTTTGTATTAATTTTCCCTCAATTCAATTCCATCTAAGTCTGGTGCACTCTAGTTTTACAATTCAATTGGCATTTTTAACCAGGAAGAACATTGCTTAAAAACAACTTATTTGAAAAACTACAAAAAGTAATTCCATAGAGACTTGCCACTTGACTGACACCTGTCATCTCATGATAAATGACTCCATTTTCTGCCTCTCTTGCCTTCTGCCACTCCGGCAATGGTCATTTATCATCATCTCTGTCAGCAATGGAAAGCAGCACTGACAGTGCAAGTCAGCAAACATTTAGCACATGGAACCACGCAACACAGGGAAATTATTATTGTCAGAATAATAATGGTTTAGCATAATTTATTACAGGTCCACCAAATAAGCAAAGGCTAGATGTTATTAGACAGATGGATGGGTAGGCTTGGCAGCCATCCACTGAGACTCAGGCGGTGCTTGATGTGGAAAAGGGAACATCCTCCAAACCAATCAGAAAGCTGGCAGTTCAATTACAAAGAAATAAAGGGACATTCATCATTCAATTAGGCACCTGTCAACCCTCACAAAGGAGAAAACTTCTAACCTGGTACTCCTGGGAGAAGATGCTCAGCAGAGTGGACTGCGATTGACTGGAACAAATAAAAGAAGGACAAAGTTAATTACTGGAGTGCACTGCAAAGAAACAAAAGAGAAGGGAGCTTCAAAGGTAGGCCTGCTGCCCTGTAATCTAACAGAACATGAAAACAAGTGTGGAAAAGTTGTTCCAGATGAACACCTCAGACAAAGGCTTCCTGCTGCTAGGTCAAGGAGAGAGCGTATGAGGGAGGGGAGGAAAATATAGCAAGAGTTTCAAAGCAAACGATCATATTGTTTGGGTGATTCCCTTTTCAGCTTCAGAAAACACAAAGTCCTATCAGAAGCAGGTAGCTGAGTTAAAAGGGAACAGGCAAAAAAGAAAACAAAGCAAATTTCCATTAATAATTGATGGAGTTAAATTCCACCAGCAGTTGAGAACATGCCGCTTGTTCATTGGCAACATATTGAAATTCATTTTGTTAGCAGCAAGGGAACCTCTTCAGTAGCTGTCTCATATTCAGGTTAAAAACTTCCCCTCTGTCAGAAGTAGCATATGGGACCACTGGAACATTCCCACTGAAACTGATGTGCTTTGAAAATAGAAACTTTCACAGCAGGAAGCCGAGATTCCCCAGAGCCGGTCATTTCCAAAAGCTGCCATAAGCTTCATTCATCTAAGGCTCCACTCAATGTCAAACACCTGGCAATGAAGCAACCTGGAAAGCATTCTTCCCAAGTGGGAATTTTTCTCTCTGAATTGTTAACATTTAGAAATGGGACAAGATTTTTTTCCCTCTGAAAGGCAATCAATACCACACCGCTACTGTTTTCAATTGTCCTCTGTGGATATATCTACCTCATCACATCCTGAATACAATTAATTACTCCTGATATATTTTCCTACTACATGCAACTTGAACAAATTATAGTCTCAATAAATCGAGTTTTATGGTACAGCAAAGCATTATGAATAATTAACATTTTTCCTTTCCTGAACTTACCTACTAAGGCATAGCATAGGTAGTTCAAAGATTCAGCAACGTCTGAAGTCTTGTTCTTCTGCCAGATTTCTTGTATGTGAATTTAACACCTGTATCGCATCGTATGTACATTAAATGTAAATGTTCTCTCCTTTCTTAAATGGCCTTTCTCCTTGTAATTTTCACACCTCAGAAATACTAATTTAAGATAAGGAAGTCTTAGTCCCATTTCCAAAAGCAAAAACTGAGGCACAGAATGACTATATGGTTTGTTCAGGTTTAAACAGACAGTATGTCTACACAGCACAATATGAAAAGTTACCCCTAAATCAACCAGTTGAAGCATTGGGAACAAAGCGACTAGATAAACACAGTGCTATATAATGAGCTTACTAGTTTGTCTTATCCATATCTGTGCTTACAGCACCTTTGCCATAACACTGTATTTTGGGCTTGTCTGCCGAGCACAACATCTGTGAGACAGCAGTAAGCTGAGCCTTGATGTCTGGTATTTTACACGTGAGAATGTTCTCCCTAAATACTCACTGACTGAATGTTAAAACTAGAAAAACGACTGCAACATAATCTGTCTAATATACAGATATATGAAATTTATGGACGAAAGAAAATGAATTACAATATAGTAAAGAACCTAAATATTCTTAAATATACATCACTTGACACAAAGGCCAGGAGATATGTACCAGAATGCCTCCCGAAATGGTGCACCATCCAGCCATGGCAACCTTCGACATGTACATGTAATCATTAGAAGATGAACAAAGGAAAGAAATTAAGATTATATACTTACACAGGCTATATACATATGCAAAGCTAAGGTATTTCAAGTTGATTTATTTAAAAAAACCCTGCAGGCTATAAATAAGTTGGATACATATGGCCCCCTAACGGCTCTCCATGTAACTATTATTATCTGGCAGATTTACATGGTCGTAATGGTAGAACTGAATTTAGAGAAAAGATGTGGCAAAACCCAAAACAAAACAAGACAGCATTTAACTGAATTTCTGGTTTGAGTTCTCTTCCACTGACATGCCAATTTTTGTATTTTTAGGTTATTCCCATTATGATTACAGTACTTACTGTACCATTATCCTATTATAGCCACTGACATATCAAAAAAATTAAGACCACACTTTTCACACTCCTGACTCTTGTCCACTCTATTTGTTCCCTTGGTGTCCTTGGATTTTGCCCTTCTACTTAAGTTTACCCCAACACTCTTCCCCTATGCTTCCAACTGTTCAGATCATTTAGGACTTACCACAAACACTTACCACAAACACAGTCCAATAACTGAATAAGTTGGATATATACTGGATTGCAGTACAAAAACATTATGACTGTGAGAAGGCGAATCATTCCAACAGTACCATGCAAAGAATTTCAAGTGTCGCTACCAGGAGATCTTTCTCCTTCCCCAGGAGAAGTGGATTTATGTCTTCACATGGCTGCTTCCACATTTCTTCTCGTTAACATAGCTTCCCTCTTAAACACTAAAATCAATTACCTGCTACTCAGCATTTCCTTGCCATTATTCCATTGCCACAATTTACTGGCAAAATGGAACATCTCCTCAAAACACAGCTGGAGCATCTATTGCAAGATGCCATTGACAGAAAACTGAACCATCATGGTTTTAGAAAGCACTGAAAAAGACAGTACTGTGTACTTGGAGAGGGGACAGAAGTCATGAATGTGCATTTGCATTGCAAGACAGCACGATCACAACTGCTGATACTGACAGCAGTGATACTGCCATGTAAGCCATTATATAGGAGCAGCCAAATTGCTGGGGCTCCATCCATCCTCTGATGCTTCTATATGAGATTTCAAAGCAGCAAATAAGTAGACAAATTAATATAGCTGAGATATCCAGGAAAACAAACATAACACTGAAAATATCTTTTATTCAAAATAACATTTCAGTGCTGCATTACTGCCTCTTGCAGAATAAATTTTATAGTAAGCCTCATGGCTTACTGGGAGGCTAGGGATATAGACATGTTTATGTCCAGCAAGCTCTTTTGTGGAGCACCAACAGTAGAGACAAGGTACAGATTTGCGGATTTTCTGAAACAAACAAACAAAAAAACCCAAACTCATAATTCCGAGTACTACCTGGTTTAAATAATTAATAAACCAACTTGTTATCCATCTTCTAGAAATAAATTTATTTTCCAGGAAAAAAGTAAGCTTTCCCCTTAAGTTCTGTAGCAGACACTTTCATGGAAACATTTTCTCTGCAATTCCAGATGGTAATGGATCTAACTTCCAGAGCTCTGTTCAAAGCAACCAGCCACGCACTTCAAATATCCTCGTTTTCTTATACACCAGCATCCATAATGAACCAATTTACCTTTTGCTACTCTGTGTTGATGTCTGAATGTCTGATGCACTTTGTGCTCTTGTCAATATATAACTGGATTTAGGCAGAAAACTGCGAAATCTAAAATCTGCTACAAAATGCCCATTAAAAAAAAACAAACCCAAACTACTTTTATTTTTTAAAAATGAAATGTCATTTCTAGGTTCCAGATGATACAAAGATATAAAAATTTCCTTATCATAAAAAAAATTACAAATATCAGAATCCATCCATGTCAGAACTCAGAGATCAGTCAAGCTAAAAAGACAACTGCAAGTCTGGTGCTGGAAAAAGAATATGCCATTTGGTCACTTAATATGTAAGACTAAAATGTACATCATTCTTTTCTAATGAATCCCAGAATTTGGTAGAGAAGGAATGCTATCATCCCTGGAAAGTATTTCAGAAGTGTTTTGTTTTGCAGTGAATATTCATATATAAACTAGTAACAGATAATATGCTGATGCAGATCAGTGCTCAATAACTAGAGCTGATATAAAACTCTGGCCAAGAAGCAGCTAGTAAGGACAAAGAAGAATTTAATTGGATCAGATCATCTTCTCAACAAAGCAGGCTTGCAGATCTAGCCGAGATTTGGGGTGCTGTTCAACTTAATATTTGCTATTTACTACAGCCTCACCAGCAGAAAATCCAAACACGACAACTTCTGCAAATACTATATTATCAGCCCTTGCAAATAATTAATGCTTTGGGGATAAAAGTTACACTTTTCTACTTTATTTTCTGAGATTACTGAAAAAAAAAAAAAGGTACAAACCCAAGTTTCCACTTGTTTCATCTATTCATTTTAAAATGAGTTTCCTTTCCCTATCCTTTAACTCCACACTTTTTGCCTAAAATAGAAAGACTAAAAACTCAGCTTTACATTTCATGTATTCCACCATGGAACAAAGGAAGAGTATTTAGAGAGATCTGTGAAAAAAAAATAAAAATCAAGAGTAAATATGAACTGCAGTATTTAATCCAGTGACTATTCACACAAGTGGAGACAAGCAGGGGGAAAGCAAAGTCCATCATGAGACAAATATATATTATCTATATATATAATAGCCTTGATTTTTTTTTTTAACATGTGAAATCTACAAAGAAAATTGCCTCATTGCTTCCCTTTCACAAAATGGAACATTCCACCTCATTAAGATGATGAATATATTGACTAAAAAACTGAATATGGGGCAGGAGCTGCAGTTCAAAAATTCAGAAGGTGTTCCATGTGAAATCCCAAAGCAGCAGTGTCAAACCTTCTCTTGGAAGGGCATACAACATTGCACTTAGTTATTGTAGGAATTCAAGTAGGGGGAGAAATTGTTTCTTTCTTTCCACAGTCTCCAGGATCAGCGCTTGTCATATCCCTTCATAAAATGTTCTGAAGCAGACAGCAAGTCTCTCATTTCTAATAACTGGAAAAGAACTTCCCCTTTCCATATATAATAAGTGAAAATATTTTTACTAATGCAATATTGAGCTTTAAAATAAAAGTAATACATACAACTTAGGGCAAAAATTGCATGGTGCTGCCATGCTGGATTAAGAATCTTTGTGAGGAAAGAAATATATATATTTGACGAATTCAAATGACTGGGGGTGAAAAGGGAAACCTTCTCAAAGCTACCCTGAAATTCCAGAATGTGTGTCTGAAATACATTTTTCCTGCTACATTATCAAAGACACGAAAGAAACCCAAACAGCCCTTTAATTCTCATCTTCTGTGCTGCAAAGGCTTTGGAACAGGGACTCCTAAAGAAAGCAACGTTTCTATACTGCTTATCGCATGCTAACCAATCTGCTCTTGTTTCTGAAAACTCTGTCAATAATGGATTTCAAATAGATCTAGCAGCATTGGTTAAAATCCATAGCACGTGCATGGGTGTGTAGAGCCTCCCTGGCTTCCCAGAACTGCAAGATGCAAGCAAACAAGCCCCACACTTATACCTGTAAATCAGCTAAAGCCACTCTGATGGTGAACTTCCCACCTGAGAGGAGGTGACAGCTAGTGGATTCTCAGAATTCCTTCTACATGTCAGGTTTGTCAGAATGGGAAAAAGGCTTCTTAGCAGTCTAAATCAGTCCACGTGAGGATCCAGGACGGCTCAGGAATAAAAAAGGACTACCAAAGCTTGAGAACCACTAGGTGTATATGCAGCCAAGCACTGAAGAACATGAAACAAGGGAGGGAGACTCACTGGCCTCTACAATAGTTATGGCTTTAACCTCTCTTCACTGCAGCTTTTAATATTAAAATATCTCCTAAAGTTTTAATATGCTTGTGGTCACTTCTCTGACAGAAAATTCTCAAAAAGCAGATTATTGTCTCTATACACATTTGTACTTTATCATTCACAAATATAACATTGATTTACCAGAAGTCAGTGAATTATCAATTTAAGTGAAATCAATATACGTGTCTATATATATTTGTGTGTGTCAATATATGTGTTTAAATCAATATATGAGTTTGAATTGGAGTAACTAAGATACATAATAGTACCTAAGTCTTTAGTTACAACACGGTAACTGCTGTAAAGTGGCTATCTTCCAATGTTACAGCTTTCCAGTTACACCAGTTCAAATCTGGGATACAAACCCAGTTTTATTATCTCTGCATAAGAAGCCTTCAATACAACGAAACTTTATCAATAGCTACTGCTGTGGGAACGACAAAGCCAATACAGTGCTGTTGGGGAAATACTCCCATTACAAATATATTAATACTATAAAAATTCAATAAAAAAAAATGACAAGAAGTACCTGCTGATATGCTCATTTCAGACTTAGTACCATCACATTTAAAATCTAGATAAAATTCAAGCACATCTGGAGAACTATAGCATTAATCAATTTTGAAATTCTCTGATATCCAGTTCAACAAAGCGTATAACAGCTCAACTCAAAAGGTTTAAATACGAATCACTTACTAAGAATTGTCTTTGCATCAAAGTTGATTTCATACCTTTGGTAGGATCAAAAATAAAACCCAGAAGTAAAGATTTTGAGGAAAAAGACATCCTGCATTGCGGACTTACCCTATCCAATGACAATAAAAAGGTTAACTGCGGGCATGTGCATACAACTTGGCTGCCTATAGCCAGGGTTATGAGAATAACTGTATGACAAAGCTCCGAGAAGGCTACTGGAGAAGAGTCATCACTTCTATGACCTTGACACTGGTTGGTCCCACAACTTCTATACAATTTAGTGATGTGCGAGAACAGATGATGGTGCAATACATAGAAATGGCAGCATTTAAAATTCATAGTAGCATAAGGCCATTACTTTTCCCACTGGGCCACTTGAACTTTAATAATGTCTGACCTAGTTGGCCAATAAGTTCTAGCAGCAGACAGAAGAAAATTGCCAGTATTAGATACTGTTTGAATGATTTTTCATTTAGAAAGACTTAGATGTTCCTTTAAGAACAGGGCACCAATTCTTCCTGTAGAGACCTCATTTTTTGGTGTCTGTTGTAACAGCCAATATATTCTAAAACAACTGCAGACTATGAACAATCTGTATCAGACATTAAAAAAATAAAATGCAGAGGTAAATACAAATTATCAATACAGGCTATGATCACAAAATAATACTAGCTCTTTGCAGAGATAAATTCCACCTTCTTTCACCCACACCACAAAAATCTAACTCTCAACAGCGTAATACAAGTGTAACAAAAAATATGCCATATTCAAATGATTACAAAGTATTTCTGATCAGGCCCTCAAATTGAAAAGAGAAGTCAGAATAAAGACACATTTTTTCTGTTCACAGATATATGCTTTACGATAAGAAATACAACATTATGCTTTAACAGTGGGTAAACATTGACAGATATTATGGTTAAAAACGGAACTCTGAAAACACAGGCACAGAAGAGTGATATTTCCAAATGAAAAGAAACTACTTTTTGGTCTTATTATCTTAGTAAGCAAGTACAGAAAATAGATAGTAATTTGCCTGAGATATTGTTCTGATATCTTTTATTTCCAGAGTTAAACAGCACAGTGCTTGTTGCATGAATGTTTGAAACCTACTTAAATGCCAAACCCACACAGAGACCTTTGTAAGTAAATACTCTTTTACTAATGTTTCAAAAAAGTCTCTTCCATAAAAACATAAAACTATTTTGTAAAGTTCAATTTTCAAGCTGAAAAATATTTTCAGATGCAATACAGAACCAAAATATATTCACAACACAGGTTTAAAAAATACAATGTCAGTGCTGAAACATGTAATTAAAGTTCTCAAATATTCTGACATCAGACTTCAATGACTATTGAATCTTTTCACTCTAGACATACCAGAACTTCTCTGGTACCCTTTGATCACTAAGTCAGGGAATCTATCGATAAACTGATAGGAGTCAAATAGGGTATGCCTCCAACATGTGCCTTGTCCTCCACATCTCCATCTCCTGGTATTGTCTAAAATTCTCCTTTTAACTCTAACAATAAAATTTATCAGAAAATTAAATAAAAAAGTAAAGCTTGAGACTAACATAAGTAGATGAGTCCCTGTCCTCAGCTACTGCAAGTTACTTAGCAAGAAGAAAAGTTTCTTAATATCCAGGAAAGAATCAGTGAACATATCCCAAAGTAGAGGCATACAGCAGCACACCAGAGACTGAGAGAAAAAAGCAAAATGTCTGCAAATTCCTTGTTTGCACTTAACTGTGTATCTTCGACACTTTATTTCATTTAAGACTATATGGAAAACATGTTCGCAAGTTTGATTTTTTTCTCTTAGTACCACAATCTAAATGTTGAACCGCTAGACAAAAATACACAGAGAAGTTGTAGTTATCTGATGACCGTTGTGCAAAGAAAGATGCTCCTAGGCTGCAACAGCAATGGACCTCAACAAGCAGTTAAGGCAAAGAATCTACAATTTAAAACATGGATTTACCCCTCCCATTTCCTATTGGCCCTCTTGATAGGGCTAATGTCCATACATTGAAAAACATTCACTTAGGTTATTACTGGAAAGAAATATTTGATATATTCTTTTTGTGTTTGTCTTCCTCACTTTGTCTGGATAACTGTATCGGGCCGCTTCCCCATCCCACCAGGAAACGAATCAGATCATAGAATACCTTGTCAAGAGAAGTTTTTCAGACTCCAGTACTAAATTTCCTGATTGTGGAGAAAGGGGAAAATCAGTCTACTTTATACTTTTTTTCTTCAGACCTATATTGTCCTGTATAAACTAGATGTTGAAATTTAATTTAAAAAAAACTATTTTATGAGTGAACAGCAATTTGAAGCTAATTAGACTGTTCATTTTACATTAAAAAATTACCCTGTATGTAAAAAGCATATCTGTGCCAATTTGAAACTAAATAAATCCCCAAACACCCTTAAACAATTTGGTCCTAAAAATATATAATCAAATTTAGAAAACTATAAATTATATTTAAATTTATTATTTACAAGCAATTAATTACGAAGACAGCCAGGTGGCTTTCATTACATAAATTACTGTTAATGACACTTGCCTCATGCTGCTACTGTATTTAGCATTTGCATGCATCACATGTCAAGCACACACACTGTTGCACAGCTATCTCCAGGGTAAAAGTGTACACCTTAAGTCAAAAAAGCTTCCAGTAATCCAACCAAAATTGTTAATTCCTTAAACAAGTCAGAATCTTATTAACGTTTCCCATACAGGATATAATTTAAAGAATTTTAGCTCTATCAAACATGGATGATACAGAAGAGTAGTTTTAAGTAAATTCCAGTTTTGTGAACGATATAGATTTAAGGCAAGAAATTAATCCATTTATAGCTAGTCCCCTTGAGATTTTTAGTCTTAAGCCCTAAACAGTGTTTATCATTTAAAATGTTATAATTTTAAAGCTATAACAAAAGGAAAAAAACGATAATAATTCTTGTCTGCCTACCTAGCCAACAGTACAGTACTTTGCCTTGTATCTGTAAGTTATTGTACCATATATGTAGATATTTACAAAGTCTACTTTCAGCCCCAGGGGTATAGCTTGCTGTGCTATATAGGGAATAAACTAATTTAATCCACTACTTACTTCCCATTACAAAGATGGCAGACAGGCACTAAGAAGGAAACCCAGCTGTTCCTTTTTACTAGTGGTCTTCCAGCATGCTTTTTTAAAATGCTGTCTACCTACAACTGGCAGGCAATATGAAGGGAACATCTGAGAAGAGGTGATCACAGTATTACATTATTCTATCCTAAAACTTCTCCAATCTTCTTTTCCAGTCCTACCAACGGGATTTTCCTTTCCATTCCTCCTCTTTCCAGAGGATTCATTTTTTGGTGTTCTTTGCACTGCTCTGAAAATCCGTACAATGACTATATGCCTTGCTTCCTGCAGTGCTGTAGAAAAGGTTGGGTTTCCAGGAGAATTCTTATTCCATGCACTAACTGAACAGAATCGTCTCCGATGTAAACAGTGAATAGGTTCACCATATAGCACCACCGTCATTAAGCACCGACATTTGACCAGTCTTGGTAAAATGGGCCCAGAGGCCTTGGTAAGTAAATGTGGAAGCTAAGGAAGAAGCAAAACTAGTCCAAGATCAAACATTTGTTCTATGTTAAAATAAACTGAAGATGACCTCAACATGCATCAAGTAATATGGCATGACTCACTGACACTACTTAAATTTCTGGGAGTTGTCAAAAACATAATAAAAATATACATTGTCATCTTTAGATTAAGCATATAAGGACTAGACTTTACAAAAAATAAAATCTATGAGAAGGGGGTAACTAAACTTCACTGGAATTCAGTGAATTTGACTGTTGACATCTTTCAGGCAGCTTTCAAAAAGGTCTCACGCAAAACATCCCAACCCTATCCTCTCCCATTTTAAAGTCTTTATATATTATAGAAAAGCAGCAAAGGCCACGGAGCCTTTTCCTCCTCCAGATTATTTTTAATTTGTTCTTCACATTTAAATATCAGGTCTTTGTATGTTACCTAACTTCTAAGAGTGGCAAATTAGCAGAACCAGAACATCAGAAAACAGTGGAAATTGAGAAGATGGGAGAAAAGAAAACTTCTGAACAGGACTGTTTTAATTTCTGCATGTTAGTCAGTAACTAACAACTTCCCTGATATATTCTTATAAAAAAGTGTGTGTTCTTACAAAAGTCAGTCACCCCCTTCCCTTTCAACTAAAGGGCATACGAACATGTTTTCCAATCAAAAATAGGCATGTCGAGACCTAGTTCATAGAAACCAAAAGATTTAGAGGTAAGAAGGGGACTAAGCCATAAATTAATACTAATTTGGGCTGGATATCCTTTGTTTTCAAACTTCTCCTTTTAAGAATAAGTAAAAGTTTCTCCTATCAACTTTCATGTAGAAGTAATTTTTCCTTCTCCACAACAGTTAAGCTTTAAGGCCAAAAATGGAAAAAAATGGTGTGAACTTTTAGCCCAGCAGATATGCAAATACTTTTTCCTCCCAGTACCCCAAAGTATTTGTTAACGCACCACTTTCCACTAAACCAACCGCAAACAAATCTTTAACTTAAAGTTATGGCTGCTCATATGTAATGTGTTACCTGGATTAAAAAAAAAAAAAAAAAAGGCAGAAGGCCTCTCTAGCCACCTAATCACCATATCAATGACACATGCCACAACAGAGAAGCACTAGTTTATTTGATTGATCATGGTAGATAAACTCCAAATAACAGAGAAATTAACAAATGCTTGACATTTGCTCAACATCCATTATTCTGACACTGCTTTCAGGATTTCAAAGCCTGGGAGTATGCTTAATCAACATTCATATTCCCTAGTGAGCTACAGGCACCATATTGCGCCCCGCCTTAGTACTGATGAAAACTGCATATTGGCCATTTCCAAAATGTTCTGGGACTCCACACAGGGCCCCTTCTCTCCCTTGTTCCTGTTCTGCAGTTTTCTTTTAAACACTTCCAAGACAAAAGCATCTGCCAGTTTTTCTCTCTGGGGATGTATGCAAAATGAACTTAACAGTTTTAAGGCAGAAGAAACCCTCACATCTAAATTCATTCATAGGACAGAAAAGGGCCTAAGAGGCCTCTCCAGGGACAAAACCCTGCTGAAATTTTCCCCGACAACAGTGGGAGCTTTATAAAATCTAAGTCCAGACAATTTCCAATTCAAATGCCCAGCATAGCATGACCTTTGTCAGATCTATGAGCCCTAGATGCACCCACTATTTTTTTATTCTAACCAGCACAGACATTAGACAGGGCACTACTGCTAAGCAGGAGGTTGAATATTTGCATGCTCTTCTATTGTGAAAATGTAACAGTGACAGCACTGTGTCGAATTCTTTTCCCCCTAGAACTTTAACTCCATAGGAGAGGCATAGCTGACAGATGACTCTCCCAACATCTGTGTTATGTACACCGCACAGCTGAGGAACCTTGGATCACTGTCACGGCTTCTTGGAGATGACCTACACCTTCCTTATATCTACTCATGATCAAAAAAGTAAAATAAAAATTTGAAAATGCCGTTTTTTTAAATGAAAAGTAAATATGGCAAGAAAGATTAACATAATTTAGTCATTAAGCTGTTCGCATAGCAGCTCACCATATGTTGTATAAATGTCCTATACAAAATAATTCATCAGACCTGACACGTTGCACATCATATTGTATTATTTAATATGCTTACTAAAATTTCATGGATCAAGCGCGACTTCTGAAAGCATACAGAAAGCCCTAGAAAATATTTCTTCATCTTCCATGATTTATTTTGATTACCTTTTACAGCTACATGACAAAGTGGAACTTGCAAAATTATGAGGTTAAGGTTTACACAGCTATTGCTTCGTATACTAAAATATAACAAATGGCTCCATGTCTATATACCATTTTACTTGCATTTAATATTCAGAAGCACATTAAACTAAGCACATTGCTTTCCACTGCATATTTTAATGATTTTAACTGGTTATTTCAGTAAACATCCTGATCCACTAATGCAAAGTTCCACTGATAGAGATATATATCTCCTCAATGAAGGGACTGGAGAGCTAAGAATTAAAAAATAAACTAAAGCAAACAATTATCATGTGATACATGTTGACCACCCCAAACCTGTCTACATAGAAATATATAACTTCTACACAGTAGCTGAAACATTTGAATAATATTTTTAAATTATTGAGATTTAAAGTGTTAGAATGGCAAGCATCTATGCCCAGATAAATGGACAAAATTCTCTATCCAGAAACCTCAAAACCACAAACATAATCATGTATAAGAACGATCACCTGTCACTGGCGAGGTCTGTGTCTAAATAGTTAATTAATACAAAAAGTGTAAGCAGGGCGTTTGTGGATAATAGTTGTTGAGTAACCAATAGGATTTGTTTGGAAAAAAAAAACCTTCGCACTTAGAGGACATACAAAACAGATAGATATAGCTAGAAAAATATTTAGACTGAAACCATACATTTATTCCATAAAGGACCATTTCCTTTTTCTCTCTCAGACCACTGGTGTCAAAGGAACACACTACAAATGAGACAAAAAATGTAGTCTGACTTCTCTTTATGGTCAATAATTAAATTCTCCTGTTTCTAGTAACAGGATAAAAGAAAACATATTCCTGAGTCAGATAACTCATTGCAATGAGGTCATTAAACACTGTATTTGGAACGGAACTTGCTTGGCCTATTGGAGTACCTGCCAACTGGTCAAAACAAATCTTCCTTTTGAAGCTCTGTAAGAACCCGAAATCTAGCTCATGAGTTATTTTTATCTTTTTATATTTTGCATACCCAAGATAATGCGCTTGTCTAGAGAGACACATTGCTCAGCTGTGTTGAAAACTGAAGGAGAGCTGCACTGACATTAATGCTGGAAATGGCCATGTTCAGTAGCCTCTTCATTTGTAGGAACCTACACTCAGTCTCTGGCTATTAGTTATCGTACTTTCCACCAGTTGTAGCCTCATAGTACTCATCTGCATTCCACAGAAGTGCAATAAAGAAATGGACATCAGCAGTATCAATAGTGGACTGATAAAAAGTTCTGCCATCCCCTAGCCAACCACAAATGGAAACAGAGATACATGGTGTCCATACTGCTGTTCTGTGTCCCCAGTAAGAATGAGGAACTCCAAAAGACCCTTTACATTAATTCAGTCACAGAAGTGAGTATTACCTCTATTTTGGTCATAGTTTTTATGTTGTCTTTGAAATGGTTTCAGACAGGCTGCATTACACAAGAGACTACCTTTGCTATCACGTGGGTCTTGCTTGAATAAATATTTGACAACATTCTGCTTTCTGTGGAAGAATAATGTGTGCTATCTTAGGACATTTTTATTCAGTGTTGAAGCTTCTGGAGGTATCTGGGAATCAATACTACCAAATGCTTCCAAGACCTTGCAAGCCTAGATACAGATATGCAAATAGAGGACATTCACACAAAGCATAAAGTCCTCTTCAGCACCACATTTTGACCTGAAGCCATGTTGCCAGTTTGGATGGACGGCAACACTTGCTTAAATATCCTATTCAGATGAGAAGGATAAAGCAGCGAACTGAAGTTCAAGATCCAGCAAAAAAGCAATGAGACTGTCACTATCAATCAAGCTACTGGATATCCTGGAGTGTGCACTGGAAGTGATAGTGTATCCCATTCAGATCACTACCTCATTCAAAACACTATGGACACTAGAATTTAAAAAAACATGTATGAAAAGAAACTGTAAGATAGATAAGATAGATGCTCTAGTTGCTGACAAAACAAAAGTTTACAACCTAAGGGGTTCACAAACCAAAATGTTTTTCCCACAACAGGCATAGATTCCTGTTTGGCAAATTTAAGCCTCCTGACAAGAAGTTCATTTACTTTGAATTCTTCATTTGAAGTCCATGGACAATAAGGACTCCATGAAATACAAGTTGAAAACTAATGATAGAGCGTGAAATCTTAGCATGCCAATGGGAGTTTGAAATCTACTTGTATGGTACCAATTAGTCAAACAAATAAATGAACAAGGCTTTTAACCAGCACTGGATCTGAAGAAAACAGAGCAGTATTTTTCCACTCCTTTTCCAATGCTGTTGGCTTTTTCTGTAACAATACTCTATTAAGCTTGTCTTAGAAGACAATTTAGTAGGATTGGTTACTGTATCCCATATTCTGACAGAAATTAATCCTTACCATTATTTCACTCAGTTTGAAGTATCATACAAGCTTCTGAGACTTTCACATTGCAAAGAGATACAGTATTTTCACCAGGAACTTAAAGGAATAAACAATTAAAAAATGACTCTCATAGAAGCGTATATGTTATTTTATTAAGTGATGTGATAAGCTTAGGGGCATATATCAGGACCAAAATGGTTGTAGTCATTAATTTAAGTAATAAATCATCGGGCCTGCCAACAATGACAGCAAACAGATGCTAACAAGAAAATGTATTATTTAATATTGTCATGTGTTATAAAAATGTAAGTGTTTAGGACAAGTCTTAAATTTTTATAATAATATGCATTTAATACATTACTGTTTTGACACATACAAGAATCAAATTTATAGGTCTCATTCGGCCCTTGCTTTCTCTTCTGTGAACACAGAATGGATTCCTGAGGGAAAAAAAGCTCAAGAAGTGAATGTTTCAAATAGATGTTTGCAACAAAATCGAGTTGTTTGTCTTGCTGTCTTGAAGTAAATATCATAAGCACTGAATCTCGTTAGAAAATGAAAACCAACATATTTGCCTTCATGTAAACAGTAGTTTTCCTGAAAATTCCCAGGAAATTCATACTATGAAGTTTATCTATATACATGGACAGCAAAAGATCTTATCATTTGCTACAAAGTTAAAAACAAAATTCCATACAATCCTCACAAAGCCGAATGTCAGTACTGAATAACTCTCAATAAGCCTGCTAAGTTTTAAAATAGCAGAAGTTTTATTTTCCATTGTGTCTTATTATTTGTTTCCTACATCAGTTTAAATAATACCATGGAACGCTACAATGATTTTCACCAACTGCATCCCTTACAAAAACACCAAAACCAAACCTATGTTAGTTATTAAAAACATGACCTATTCCATTCCTTCCATTCATAGCCACTCTCTTCTCCGGACTCAGAAAGCTGGAATAGAACGATGATCTGATTCAAGTACTGACATCTGAAAGTGTAGGAAATGCAATTATGCCTTTTGGCAAGCCCAGCCACACTAAACAGAACCACTGTGCATACACCTTTTCCAGCACGGCATCTCTGCTGCTGTACAGCCTGCTGCATAAGGTCCCCCTGCAGGAGGGTCAATTGTTTCTAAGAAGATCACTGCTTTTTCCAAACATTTTTGTTTTGCTTTAAGGAAACTGTTTGCATAATAACACTGCTGTTTGCATTCTGTTTCACTTTCATTTTCAATCAACTCCTCCAGGTATCAGCACAGCTCCTTTCTTGGAAGTGCTTCACTCAATGCTTTAAAACACTTGAGGAAGCAGTGATCAGAGTATGGAAACTAAATTTTCTTCATTAAATCTACTGAAGCAGATATTAAAAATGCATTTAATATACTGGGGATGGCTGGTGGGCATCACTGACTGTGACAGGCCAGTTACTGATGAGCTGCTGTCAGACGGCCTTCTCAGCAGGGATCTGTGTCTAAGGCTGCTGAAGGACAGCAATATCTTCCCTTGTGTGTAAGCTCTATTCATCTCCCAAGTATTTACTAAATCACAGACCTCTGCACACAAACCCAGCGTTTCAGCGCATGCTAACAAATGATGGATGGCCTAGTCAATTCGTTATGTCCTGAAAGCGTGATTTCCTGCCATTCCAATCATCAAACCTCTAGAGCCTTCAGAGCTGATCAGTCCTGGAGAATATATTTTGCAGGCTCTATTAAAGGAGTAGAGGTTCTTTCCATTAGTCTCAAACTTTTTTTTTTCCTGGCTGATTTAAAGAGAACTCCCTCCTTCCCCCTCCACCACCGCTACCACTCTTATCCGTGTAAGGTATTCAGGGCATGTACTGTTAGCACGTTAGTAAAATAGCACTCCTAGAACACCAACCAGTTAAAAAGACAGATTTTGTTTGTGACTACTATAAAACACGACAATCTTTTATTTAAATTCATCTATACGTCTTTATTATGTAACCTAGACAACCCCCAAAACATTTTGTAACTTAGCTTCTTTGATCAAATACCTTTTACAGCAAGGGAGTGCTCAAAAGGACCCGTTTTCTTTGTATTTGCCTAGTGAAACACATCGGAGCTCTCTTAATTGTGCTCCTCCTAAAAGCATAAGCCACTTAGGAATAAAGTTCCGATGTTCCGAAGACAGGTTAGCTGTCAAAGAAATAAAGCTTCTACATTTCACCCTTTTCATAGCAAGGCAATATACTTGACAGTCTTTCTTCTACATGCTAGAGAAGAAATTTTATTTAGCTTACCTATTCAATGATCTATAGGAGCAGAATATACGTACCTCACACTCCTTATTCTGAAACACTGAGCTTCGAATGAATTAGTCTACAGCTGCTGAAGTTAGCTGTCTACTGTGCAGTGCAGTTTTTGAAGGTAGTATAACAGATACGAGTAAACTTTTGGTAAATAAGCATTTGGTTACTCTGAATGCAAAGACCTTGGATTTCTTTGCTTACTAGGTGTGATCCAGCCATAGCCAGCACAAACCAATCCACGTTGCCCTACCATTCACCTCAACCTTGACCTGGAGATTAAACTCACTTTTATTGCACACAAAGGTCATCTGTGTTAGGTCAAAATTCAAAGTCCCTTGTCAGCTAAGGTTGATATATTCCAACCTTTCCTACTCTAATGCATCAAATTTTTCATGGTGAGGTCATATTCAGCAGACAGTGTATTCAGCAATTTATTGTGCCATTGTAATATAGCCCAGAATATGATTGTCCAAAAAACAACGCATGAATAAAATATTTTCCCCTCTGATGTAGCAGATCCTCTCTGCTCATAAAACTCTAGGCTAGACTCGTTTGCAGGCTTCAGAAGAATAATACAATATGGAACTGTTTCTGAAATACAATTAAGAATTACCATGTTTATCATCATTGTCCTTAAGTACAAGCAACATGAATATAATGGTATCCTAAAATCCACAAGTCAATTAAAATGCACATATGGTCAGTGTTAAAACTTCCACTTCATCCTTCCTTAACAACCACCATAATCTGGCCCTTAAATCTACAGACATCTGTTGGTCTGCCTGATGACACCGAGCTTGCTTTAGAATGAAATACTTAGAAAAAACAGTGCTACAAGACTTATATTCTTATCCTCCTGGTGATTATCACAACCATGGAATTTGTGAAGTGGCAAAAAGTACAACCAAATTAAACTTCATGAAGCAACACAGCAATGTACACCAAGACAACTCATCCAGCTTTGACATATAAAAGGATTTTCTTTCTCTTTCTTTTCCTTTCTTCCTCCCTTTCTTTTCCTTTCTTCCTCCCTTTCTTTCCCTTTTCCCTTCCTTCTTATCTTTTCCCTTCCTTTTCTCTTTTCCTGTTTTATTTTCCTTTTTTCTGTTCCTTTTCTCTCTTTTTCTCCCTTTTTATTTTTTTCTCTCCCTTTGTTCCTCTTGCATTTTCTCTTTTCCCTCGTCTAGATTTTTCTCTTTTTAATTTTTTGTCATTTTTTTTCGGTCCCTTTTCCTTTCTTCTTTTTTTTCTTTCTTCTGTATTAAACAAGAGCACCTAACACACAGCTACAACAGACTCAGAATGCATTTTCAAATTATAGGGAACTAATTTCCACGTCTGCTTTAAAAGGCCCCCTCCAATCATTGTATTTCACCATCAAATCTTCAAAGCATATAGGATTGGCTTCTAAGTGGTTTGTATAAATTCCTCAAGGCCAAAAAGGCTTTCCCTGTACTCAGCCAAAATGAATTTCACAAGTGTAATAAGTCCTGTTCTGTGTGGGTTTTTTTTTTTTTTCAGAATGAATTGTCCTCCCATATGGTAGCACTTCCCGTTTTAGAAGGGGAAAAGGTTAAAAGAGAAGTAAGAGTCTTATCAATACTCAAGTATTCAGAAAGTACAACCTTAATTTTGGCTGCATATTTCAAGCAAAATTTCAAGACTAACCTTTAAAGTAACTCTGCATTTTGCTACAATGGACAACATATGTGGGAATGCTTGTAAGGAAGAGGAGGATTACACTTACAAATTTGTAACAGAAAACTACAATGGACTTCCCTCAAAATCAACTTTCATGTTGACACATGCTTATACATGTCATCTACTTTTTAGTTAATAGACAACATGCAAACAACTCCAAAAAACCCTTTTCCATCTCTTTCCAAACAAATCTGGAAGGCACCCATGTCCTGAAGACCTAGAATTTACACGTGGCAATGTCAGAATTTTCTGTCTGTTGGTACTGGAGAGGTCCAAAACTGAGCAAAACTATATTTTCTAGTCTACTCTGAAAGCTTCCACTGCTATCAATAGCTAGCTTTTAAATAAGTATTTTACATTTAATCTAATGAATAATGGAGGAGACAAAGTTCTTCTAAGTTATATGCTGACTTAGTTAATTTCTGTCATGCAATACCTTGTATTACAGGGGAGGATTAGTATCCTTCCTATTCAGGGTCATAGCATAAGCAAACAGGTTTTTAGCAAGACATACCAAATCGAACCAGTTACAAGTTCTTTAAGGCTTGTTCACTGGCATTTAAGTGAAAAGAGAAAACATGTACCACCCTCTGGTTTAGCCTATCAAAGCTGTAATATCTTTCAGGAGATTTCCTACCAAGGGTTCAAATAGAAAGAACATCTTTCCAAAGGGAACAATATCATTTCAGAGCTCACATAATTACTTCGTATAGTAAATTTTTATTTCATTTTAAGATTATTTTGAATATGCTACATTTTTTTTTTGTTGGTCACTTCTAAGAATTTGTATATTGTTAATTTTGAAATAATGAGCCAATACCACTTTCTTTTCTCTCATGAGCTGGTCTACTGAAATGTGGTTTATATAGGCAGAGCATGAAATTATTTCATTGTTAAGTAGTGTGTTTACAGAAAAGCAGAGGGAGCTTAAAATGTGCCTTTATACTTTCTTGTTTTGTAAAAGAAATAACTTTTTAGCGCTCACAGGCACAAAGGCAACTTTCTAAAAGAGATTTGCTAGATCGGTGTTTGCAGAGTAAAGAAAAACAGCCTAGTTCCTCTGCTTTCCAAAAGAATTAACCAACTATTCAGAAGAGCGGGGAGAGCAGGAGAATTTGAAAGAGTTATGTCAGTTTTGCTATGAGGAGAGCCTTTCTAGGCAGAGGAGAGTGCAACTGAAGTGTCACACACCAGTAGGCTGTCTGCCTGTAGATAAGATTTACCTGTCTAGTATACCTGTGCTTGAGTCCTGAGCCCAGAGCTCTGAAAGCCATGTAGACAGGTAGCTGCCCTCTGCTCTTAAACTTCATTGCCTGACCTCCTTCCTGGGTAACAGCACCTCAAAGGAGCACTGGAGCAGAGGACAGAGGATTCTCCTTCCACCTTGACTAGATCTCCAGGCTCCATTAGAAGCACATACCAGAACACAGAGAAAGACGAAAGACAGACAGAAAGACAGACAGAAAGACAGACAGAAAGACAGACAGAAAGACAGACAGAAAGACAGACAGAAAGACAGACAGAAAGACAGACAGAAAGACAGACAGAAAGACAGACAGAAAGACAGACAGAAAGACAGACAGAAAGACAGACAGAAAGACAGACAGAAAGACAGACAGAAAGACAGACAGAAAGACAGACAGAAAGACAGACAGAAAGACAGACAGAAAGACAGACAGAAAGACAGACAGAAAGACAGACAGAAAGACAGACAGAAAGACAGACAGAAAGACAGACAGAAAGACAGACAGAAAGACAGACAGAAAGACAGACAGAAAGACAGACAGAAAGACAGACAGAAAGACAGACAGAAAGACAGACAGAAAGACAGACAGAAAGACAGACAGAAAGACAGACAGAAAGACAGACAGAAAGACAGACAGAAAGACAGACAGAAAGACAGACAGAAAGACAGACAGAAAGACAGACAGAAAGACAGACAGAAAGACAGACAGAAAGACAGACAGAAAGACAGACAGAAAGACAGACAGAAAGACAGACAGAAAGACAGACAGAAAGACAGACAGAAAGACAGACAGAAAGACAGACAGAAAGACAGACAGAAAGACAGACAGAAAGACAGACAGAAAGACAGACAGAAAGACAGACAGAAAGACAGACAGAAAGACAGACAGAAAGACAGACAGAAAGACAGACAAAAGTAAAAGAAGAGGGAGATGAAAGAGAGGAGCAGTTCTACCTTCCTGTTTCCCACCACAACCATCCTGGGCTTATCAGTACTGCCTGATAATCTAGGCAACAGCACAAAGGTGGAATGAAATTATTCATGAAAAAGCAATATATTTCCTTGTAAATAAAATTGGCTGGAAGAGGAAAATCGGAGGTCTATCTGCCCCCAACTCTAAAAACCAAAAAGAGAGGCAACAATGACACTGGAAAAGAGGAAGAAAAAAGTTAACTCAGTCTTAAGCAGCTGGTAAAAGAAATAATATTGATGTCATATATTTAAACTTCTTTGGGCCTTTGTTTCAGTATGAACCATCACTGAGAAAGTGATAAAAATGAGCAAATAATAAACAGATTATATTTTCCAATTTACATCGTGAGAAATTACCATGCAGTTACATTTTGTTTTTTTAAATGAAAAATCTTGTTGGGATGCTTTCCAGGCCCAGTGTCATTTAATAAAGCTATCAGTAATTTGGAGAAATAGCAACATAATTACTGAAAATGTGTGTAAAACCTGAAGTGATATTAAGTAATGAAGAAGACAGGTCGTGAATGTAGAGGAACGTACATTGCTTGATATGCTCTGGGAACAAAGACTGTGCATTCCAACAATCAAACAGGAAGTTACAGCTGTTAAAATCAAATATTCATACTCAAATATCAAGTATATCAATATGAACCTGTGCATCACGTTTTTCTCTTGCTTATTGGGAAAAAATGGAAGGAGGGAAAAAAAAAAGTTCTCTCACATTTATGCCAGCTTCCCTTACCCTTCTGCTGTAAGAAAAACTCTTCCTGCTCACTAGGAAGGAAACTTTCACTTTCTGCTTCTTTGAATAGATGCATGGAAGAAAAGTGAAGACTTGCACAGAGCAGCTGCTATAAATTCTAATACTTTGAAATTCTAGTACTTTGAAACTCTCTATAAACACAGTTTGCGCTCAAATAGGCTCAAAACAGAATGCTTCTTTTCCAGGAAGTGAAGGTACTGGAACGGAAGTTGGGCTAGGAGCACTAAGTTTGTTTAACGACTTTAAGTGAGGAAGAGAAACAACACACACTGCAGTAATTGTGCTATAGAAGAATACAGCACTCCTAAATGGAATGAAATACATTTTGCAATAGTTCAATGCAAAAACTTGAAAAGCATGGGTTTTGGAATCTCTAAAAGATGCAAGGCTACTGCACCAACTTGCACTGTCAGGAAGTTTCTGGAATCTCCAATTCAAGCACAATGTAGTGTAAGAAACTCAGAAGACCTGGAACAGAAACAAACCAGGAAGAACTCTGCAGAAGAAAAAAACAAGATAGTACCATAATGCATTGGGTCAGCAAACTTTACACTGTTAGAAAGCTTGGTAGAGACCAGAGGAAGATTCAATCAAGAAAACTATAATATTCAATCAGAACTGGATATGAAGAAAAGCAGCAAAATATCTACAAGTTATGGATTTGAGAAGGGCTCACTTATCTGTCAATCATGTTCTATTGGCAAGAAGCTTCAGGAAAAGTTTCTGAAAAGAAATTATGTATTCTGCCATACACAGAAGAACTGTGATTTTTTTTTCCCCCAGGAAACAGCTAAACTGAAGTACTGGAATATCAGCTTGGGTATGAATCAAACCCTTAGAAGCTGGACTTCTCTGGACAAGTTAAGATAGTCTTTAAATACAGTTAAAAGTTTAACAGTCTTGTCACTATAAATAGGTACCGCTAAGGTGATCTATTATGCAGAAGATTCTACTTGTAGGCAGTTCTAACTACCATTTAAGAAAGAAACAAGCACTGAAAATAAAGAGATTGTAACTTCCTCAAAGCATTTCCTGCAATACCCTACATTCCCTACAGCTAGCCCTACAATGGGTAATCCGATTCAGACATTAGATCTCAATGAGAAGAATAGTATCACAGAATAACATCAGCCGAGGGCTAAAGAGAAAGCAGCAGAATAAAATACAGAAGTTACAAAGAAAAACACAAATTATTAGCAAGTAGATAAATTCAGGTGTGAAACAAAGCAGAAAAGGTGGTACACTTTAGAAGAGCACAACACAGAACATAGAGAATTATCAGTCCAGTGGTGTATATGTGAAGCTCAAAGGAACTCAGTGTTCCAATACTGGCAGAGATTTATCATGCTTAGTGCTCAAAATTAGATTTTGATAATCCTCAGGTCATCCAAAAATACTGCTGTTAAACATGAACACATTAGAAAACAAGTGCTAAGCATGTAACAAATACCTTAAGAATAAAATAAATGAATAAATAAACTGGTAATTGCCGGGCATGGAATACAAAGTGCAACACTATCAGAAAAAGAACAGCAATTTGATTCCCAAGTTTCCATTTTTGCAAGATAACTGGATTTTAAGTAAAGTAGACTAAATCCTTGTTGTCTGCAATGATACAGGGCTGTAAAAAAAATAAAAGTCTCAATGCTTGTATAAAGATACTTATAAATAATATTAGAAGCAGTCTAATTTTGACGACTTGACATTAATAAATCACATGGTAACACCCTTTTGAAGCAGCAATCTCACCTGCTGAAGTAGTTCAATAATAGTAAAGAACAAACTACCCTGTTAAAAAATGATTTAGATTCACAGGTCATGTTGGCAGCCACCATATAGCATACCTATGCACACTAAATTGTGGCAATAGTTTTATGGAAACTACAAATTACTTTTAGGGAGAAATTGCAGAACAAGAGCAGGCCCATAACAAAGTGTGAAAGAGACCTTATACAAATAAGGAGCATAAACTGTGAGTCTTTAAGAAACACAACAAACAAGGGAGGAACCCATAGATAAAACAGTATTAGAAAAAAAATCCTGAGCAGATTAATGCAGAAATCCAAAGACTCTCAAGATCTATGAGGCAGAAGGAACCAGAAATACTTGAAAATTGTCAATTTATGTATTGCATTACCAGTGGAATACTGATCCTTCCCAAGGAAAGACTGAAAGTGCAAGGTGAAAGCAGCTATTACAGATGTTAGTACTTTCCCGTTTGAATCAGCAACTGTTCCCATACAATAATGACAAATTGGTTACAGACACCTTCATCACATTGCAAGTGCTGTGGCAGATTCTGAAATGTTTTCTTAAAAAGAATGAACTAGAAAGTTGGGGGGGGTGTGTGTGTGTGTGTGTGTTTGTTTGATTTTGGTTTTCATAAAGAAACAAAGCACCCAAAAAGGCAAATCAGACTCTTCTCGTCCTAGAAGGGAATGACACAGGTTCTAGATTATACAAAATTTATTCCCCAGTTATAAAACACATCACTGAAAAAGCCTCCCCTTTAGCACTTAAGATGGCACACAAGTTTACAAATCTCGGCAGCTGGCCTCTTTTACAAGATAACAGTTACAAAAACTTCCTGGTTTTCACCTTATAACATGTATCTATTTCAATACATCCCCCTTGCTGCTAAGGCAAGCAGTGGCCTTGGAATGCAGTTGTTGGGGATTTTTTTAACTGCATCTCAAAATCATTAGCCCAACATATTTTGCTACTCCAAAGTTTTTCTCCGAGGATCTTGTGCATCTGCTCTGCTATGCAAAATAAACAAAAAGACAACAAAGAAACATCACTTGCTGAGCCATTCACAGAACAGAGACATGCAGACCTCCTCAAAATATACTTAAGACGGACTTTTTTAAAAACAGGTATCAATGCATCCATTATTCAAATTGAAGATTTTAGCCTTCTCCCAGGATGGACAAACCAAATGCAGGAGAGGCCTACAAGCAGAATTCAGAAGAGGACATTCTCATCTCATAATGCAGATAACAAGATAGCAGTATGTTAAACCAGCACATCATGGAAGCAACTACTACAGCTAATCTCTGCTTTTCAGTGTTTGCTACACCTGAGCCAGTAGCTTTAGAAAAAAAAGTAATTTTTTCCTGATAAAAGCCTACATTGTTACTAGTATGTAGTTTTCCAAGAGTCCTCAAGTTCTGAAACTGAGGAGTCAATGGCTCTTTTGCAGCACCAAAAGAGTGGACTGGGAAGTATAACCTACCAGCAGAAGGGCCTGGTAGTTTTCTGACAAACTTATTTGCCCTGTTACAGACACTCACGTGCCTATGGATCTGTTGGAAGCAGGTTCCTACACATAATGACTGACCTGGCAAACCAACCCAAATTCTAACCTTCTTTCAAGACAGCTTTATAAGGAAACTAGAAAAAGAGAAGATGTGCATGTGTGTGCGTGCGTGCACGCATATATACACACAAGCACTCTCTTCTAATTTCATTAGCACCAAAGTGATAAAGCCAAGTCTAAGCTCCTTAGACATATGGTGTCACAGTAAGTGGTTTCCCAGGTTGCAGAAGTACTGTGCTAGGTGAGCTGGGTTCCTAACAGTGCAACTCAATGCACTCACTGAACCAACCACGTCGCTTTAACACCACTTCTTCTAGGTAACAGAGCTATTCCCTCAGCTTGATTTTTAACTGCATTACACACTTTCCTCAAAAGCAAAAGATTTCACTGGACAGTTTAAAAGCCTAAGTTAATGTTGGCTCTTCATCTACTTATTGTAAGTTACACAGCTTCAGTTTCCTCAGCCATGCTTGTGGTAAGACTAGCAAGACTCTCTCAGGAACCATGGGAACGATTTTCTAGCTTACTTATTTCTCCGTCACCAAATTAAGCACAGCACTTAAAAACCTGCAGTTTTCTGGTGCATTTTAGACACAGCACCTTTCCCCCTAGAATCCGCTTTGGTTTCCCGTCCAGTTCAGCACTAGTAATCCTTCCCCCAAACCTGCAAAAAGAGAAAAACCTTGCAACGTGTCCTTTACAACCCTGTTGTTGCTGGTAGTAAGAAAATTTTGGCAATGAAGATCAGTGCATGGAGCACATACTGTCATGTACACCTTTCCATGATAGCCTATGGTCATTTGCAAATGTCTTTGACAATTCTGAACACAGCTCAGGCGAGGAAGCAAATCAATGCTCACACGTAAGTAGATGATCCCTTTTCCAGCCTCCCACTGGAGAGCAGCACCAGGTGAAGAGCTGTGGGTCCGGAAAGCCCCATCTCGCTCAGCCACGGGGGCAGTGGTATCACAGGTCGGGTTCCACCCTTGGTCTCGGCCACAGAGGAACAGCCTGAGCCTTAAGACTTCATTCGCATAAGGAGGTCTGCTTGGTGTTTAAGAGCCTCACGAAGGGACCTGACAGCTTTCATGTGGACGTGTGGCGGGGCGTGCGGGGGGGGATGCGCTCTTCATTTTGTGCCAACCTCTCAGGCCACAGAGAACGAGAAGCCCCCTCCTCCCGGCAGCGGCGGCTTCAGCGAGCTGCCGGTT
>VZSZ01000242.1:172540-186071 GCA_013398815.1 Ibidorhyncha struthersii
GGCCTGCGCGTGTCGGCCCTCCGCGGCAGCCGCCTGCCCGAGGACGGGGCGTGTAACCCTTTCCGCTGTATGACGGCCTGACAGTGTAATTTTCAAGGCCCTTTCCAGAAGTGACTTTGAAACGAGTTGTTTCGTCCCGGTTAAAGAAAAAATTAAACGCTGCAGCGGTGGGGCCGGGGGCAGCGGGGTCCTGACAGGGCCCGAGTGGTACCGGCCTGCGGCCTTGCCTTGCGCAGGAGTGGCTCCTGCTACATTGTGGAAGAAAACGGATCATCCAAGTTTGTGCCTGGATTTACTTCAAAGTTTGTTAGATCTCAAACTTAAGCAAGTGATACTATTAAATATCAAATTTAAGTATCAGCGAGTCTGTTGCGAGCCTTAGTGTCTGTGCGGGGCGTTTTTAATAATTCACTGAATAACTTAGAAGATAGGTATGCCCTTTTATAAACAACATATGAAAACTAGAGGTTATGAAGAGAATTAACCATGCATTTGACAGAGAAATATAAATATTCCCTTTAATTACAGTTTAATTGCGTTCATGAACTATATACAGACTACTGGAGTCCTAACTTTGAGGTTTCAGGCACTTAACCCATGAAATTTGCTCTAAATCTTAAGAACTTAATTTTTTATTTTTATAGATTTTAGGTTCTGTTCACTTGCTTTCTCTCTCAAAAGCTTTAGGATCGTATTTTAAGTGTTTTTCTGCATCTTAGCCAGAAACTTCACAAGGTTTCTTGCAAGAGTACAAGATCTGGAACTTCAAGGAAAAACGAATAGCATGGGTATGTCAGCGAGGTCAGTTATTTACTTGTGAGACTGGTTTCTAATTGATTGACAATGCCCGATGAACCCTCTGTCACTCGATCCTATATGGATTTTAGTGAGTTTTGTTTGGAACCAGGACCCTTCCTGGGAACAGCTATTTCTGGTACTGTGGCCGAAATATAAATGTTTGAAACTCATTAGTTACCTCACAGTAAAAGAAAATACAGTGAATCTAAGCTAATTTACAGATTCCATGCCTTACTTAGAGACCAAAAAATAATACGTGAAATTGAAAAAAGAATATTCTTTTAAAGGAGAGTATTATTTAATGTAAAGATACTTTATTTTCTTTAGCTCTATCAAGTAATATCATTAATAGTAGGAGATATGTGTGTTTGGGAGGGAAGGGGGTGTTTCTTTCAGTCTGGTGTCCACTTTAAAGGCCCATAAGGATATAATTTTCTTGGGCCACAGAAAGGGTCAGTTTCCCTAATCTTTCCAAAGATGAGAATTATGACTTTTTCTTTTGAAGTAGATTTTTTTAAAAAAGAAAATTAAATGGTCCTTCACTACCACTACTACTGCTCTTTTAGAAATGATCAATAGTGCTTCTTAAAAAAAACCCAAACCAACAAACAACATCTTGCTGTCTTTGTTGCGGGATGATTTCCAGTGAAAGTGTTTTTAAAAACCATAATGTTACTATCTATAGTTCTATCACCATTCATTTCACTTGTTCACAAGTACATGTTCTTGATTTTTTTTTTATAAATCAAATGACACTTCAGTCGTTCATGTGAAATAGACGTGAAATGTGTTAGAAGAACTGCAGTATGAAGTTATTAGTCTATGGACCAAACTACAAATAGCTCATGTATGTATTATGCAGATATAGGATATGTTTTATAGACTCTCCTACTGGAACAACATTTTGTAGATTTCAAAATTATTTTTTTAAAAAGTAAATAACCTGCTAGCATAAAAGTTACTGAAACCAAAAGGAGCTAATATGCTGTCATAAGGAGGTAGCAACTCTCAAAGATGTGAACTGCTGCTTTTCATTGCAAAGAAGCATTTTGCATGGTGAAATGAAAAATATAGTTGAGAAGTTCTGTATGCAGAGTATAACTCACACTTTGCCTAAATTAGGTACTACAGAACTATTCCATTGAAATAGTCAAAAATCCAATGAGAAAAAAATGAGATGTTCCTAGCAGAAAGAGTTCATTGCATACTTTTTCCCCAGCAATCAAATGGCCATTGCAGTTTTACTATATGAAAATAACATCAGACCATTTGTAATTAAGCTGTGGACATCTATATTTTCAGATGTTGTAGATGGTGGAAACTTGCAAAAGTTCAACAGACAACTGGATGAAGTATGTAAGAAACAAAATGCATGAAAAACTTAAATTTACCTTTGGCTCAGGGAGTCTCAGAGCTGCAGATGATTGGATGCTGGGGGAACATTTTCGGGAAGTAACTGTGTGCTTGCTTTGTTCTTAAATTGTTTCCTTGGTATCTGCCTGTGGCAGCTGCTCTTTATTTTTGTCTTGGGATTGGGTTCCAGTCCATCTATTATATAAATTAAGTTTACTTCCAAGAAGGACTAAAGAAAAAGAAACTATGGGAAAACCAAATGACTGGGAATGACAAATGAGGGGGAAAAAAGGAAGCGGACATACAAGCTATAGGGGGAAGGTGAAGACAGGGAGAGAGAGCGAAATACTTGGCAGAGGACTTCCAGTAATGACCATCATTCCTTGCAAGTATTTTTACTTGCACCAACTTGGCCACAGTTGGTGTAAGACAGTAGGTAGTGGACCCTTGGTGTGTTTTTTATTTTGTGTTAGTTGCTGTTTTAACTGTGGTACTAGTAGGTGTCTCCCAGTACCTTAAGAAGAAGATTGCATAGTGTGATTTACAGCCAAGTTCAGAGTTAAAATGTCATTCATTATTCTCCATAGAGCTTAAAACCACTGTGTTTTGAGAATAGGTAATTATGGTATGATATTATGAGGAATCAATTCAGGCACAAAGTGCAAGTTTTTATTTGATTTTTATCACCATACAACTATCTTTTTACTTTACCACCCCTCTTCTTCATAGACACGATCTCTGGTCCGTGTTGCTTTCTGTAAAAAAAATAATGCAAAGACTGCTAGCAGTCATATTTATTTTCCAGTCTATTGATTGTAGGTGCTAGTGTGGGGAACTACAGTAAGACTAGAATCTCATTTGCAACTGATTGGAGTGCTTGTTACAATTTTCTAATGCTTGTAATATTCCCACTTCACTGAGTTTGGTGCATGTTTCTACAAGTATTTTTCAGTCTTTTGATATATTTTGTGTGATTTTTTTGTTGTGAAATTCAGCTCTTCTTATTTGATGTTTTTGAAGCATAAGAAAAACTTGAGCGTGCTTCCACTTAACTCGGTAGCGACTGTATCTGTAACAGGTCTAATAAACACCTCCACAGGATACAGTTGTTACCTCATAAACAAGGAGAACCCTCAATTTATGATCTAATTTATATCCATAGGTTTTAATGTACTTTCTGAAAGTGATTGTATTGTGAAGCAAACCATGGTATCTTCAGTATGTATTAAACAAACAAATAAAAAAGGGAACAGTTGGTCTATACATCACTGTTAAACATTAACTGTTTTGCCAATTCACAAGATGATAAGTCACCATAAGTTTCTGTTTTTTTCCCTAAAAGTATTCATGGGATTTTTTGATTCCACAACAGTGCGAAGAACATGACAGCAATAGAACGATTATACATAGCAAATACCAATTAAAAAGGGCAGGCAGACAGGCATTGTTTTCTTTCTGTGACGTCAGATTTCTTCCTCATAATCACAGAAGTCATTGAGGCAAATTAATCTAGTTTTTTGTACTATTAGTATACCAAATAAATCTTTCTTTAAAATACTTATTTGTTTGTTGAAGTAATTAAAAAAAAAAAGAAGAAGATAAATTCTGTGTTCATACAGTTTTGAAAACACTGCTTTAAATGCAAGGGCCCTGATCTATGGTCAATTGAAAGTCTATCAATTTTAATGGACTTGGACCACTTTTATGTTTCTAAGCTGCATGTTTATGTATTTTCTGTAACAAGCTGTAAAAGATTTTTGAAAATGATGAGTTACTTAAAAATCAATTTCTATAACTGAGATGGTAACATGCTCTAAGTGTTCTTACCCTGACACTTGACTCCACTGTGGTTCCACATGATGAAATTTCTGGAGTTTGGGTTTGCCTTTTTAAGCTCTCAATAGTCAGATGCAGAAACCGATATGAAAATACCTTTCTGGTTTAAAATTCAATTATTTAAAGTTAATTTGCCCTCTTTGTCTATATGTGTTAAAATATCATTAACTGCTGCATACTGCTTTTTCCCTAAGGGATCGCAGCTTCATTCACTGTACAGAGAAAAACCCGTAGTTGTGTGATTAGATTGTTTTCTGTCAGACCTCTGCCTCATTTGTTGCAAAATTTGGAATATGTATTGGGTGAATGAAGTGGGAACTATAGAAAGAAAATTTAAGTGTAAAGGTAATTTGACTGCTGCCCAGGAAATACCGATTCTCTTCTTGCCTCTGTTACAGAATTTTATGTAAGCTTAGAGGCCATTTGATGGAATTTTCTTTCCATGTGGCTTTTTTTGACACAACGTGCACATTATTCTGTGCCAGCCATCTAATTTAATTACATAGGTGCCATAAGAGGCTGGCTAAAGAGGTCATCCCCATCTGGTCTGGCCAGTTTCAAAGTAATACCTGTGCACTTGTATTATTGCTACTGCTGTTTGTGTGCATACACGGCCAGACAGATCAGCTGACCCAGCTGAAAACTTATCAGGCAAAAAAAACCCAAACCACCCCACCCTAAAATATTATTTTACCACTAAATCAACTTGTGAATCCAAGTCACTGAACAGCGTTATAAATTTAAGTGCCAGCACATAGAAGGCAATAGGGATGCATAGCCAGAGACAGCAGGGCTACCTCTTTTCGTTGATGGTAGCAGAGCCTTAGGGGATTACCCTCACAAATTAGACATCTAAATTAGGTGCCAACCGTTAAGCAATATGATTATCCTGCATATGTTCTGCTGAAAATTTACATTTGAGAGCATCATTGCACTAAATGCTAAGTACTATCAAAGGAACTTAATTTAATGGAAGTTGTTCCTTGAACATGCAGAGTAGTGAGCATGGTACTCTGAAAAATCAGGTCCTGGGTGTATTACACTGGACAGCCCAAATCAGTGAACAGTGTTGGCCTAAATCTTTCAAACTTAGTTCCTCGTATACACATTTATATGAATGAAAGACTATATAGACACACATACACAAAAGTATACAAAAATATACATGGCAGAGGAGAAGATGTTTTGGAAACACATTTGCTAATATATATCTTCATGCTACTGTTTATGCAATAAGCTACTGTGGTAATAAGCTTCATTAGAGAATGTATATTGAAATTAGTAAGACTATATTCAGTATATATGACATGGACAGCATGCAGTAAAGAACAAGTGAGGCCAAATTTTGAATTCAAAGGTTAAAAAGGAGTACTGAAGAGGTGCGTTATTTTCTTTGAAAGTAAGGCAAAGGAGGGAAAAATTAGAAATTAAGAACTGTTGTGTAATACAGATAATCGGAAGGACTGAATCAAGGTTGTACACCAAAATGGATAGTGTAATTTCCAAGCTTCTTAGTGTTTGACACTGTAACACTAATGTTGCAATGTGTAAATATCTTAAAACAAAATTAACCCACTTAAAATACAACTATTCCAGTGAAATAAAAAGTACACTTTGTGACAGATTGTATTGTTTTCAGTATTTATTTTTTATTTTTGATAATTAGCAACATTTTGTAACTTTGCAATATATTTCCTAAGCATTATTGTGAGACAGCACGGCTCTGTTGTGTTTATTAACTTGCTGGAAACATAGTACCTGAGAGTAGCTAAGTAGCTTATCTGTTTCTCTTTCCTTATAGCCAGAAGTATTTCAAATAGAAAGGTAAATACTTTACAAGGCTAAAACTAGCTCCAGTATTGTGCTTTATTGCTTTCCAACAAAATCTCTGAAAGAGGAACAAATTCTGCCTAAGCATGAATTGTGAAAGAGATAAGAGATTAGTGTTAACTCCCTGACCTGTTGATTTATCCAGTGCCTAACAACGGGCGACATAAACTTACATTTGTAGAACTGTGTGGTGGTGTGGTAGTTTGGGACTTCTTTCTGTCCACCTCCTTTTACTCCCACACAAAGAAAATAAAACAGCAAAGGTTTGCTTATGTAGCCTGCGGTGACTCACCAGTGCTGTTTGACTTCAGTGGGAGCTGTGTATGATTAGCCAACCTGAAAAATGGGACCTTATTATGTGTAGTCTGGAACTCTTAAACATATAACAATTTTTAGGGAACTTTGGATTATTTTAGATCAGATAAGCTTTGGGGAGGGTCACAAAAGTAGATTAAAGGTGACTTTTTTTCCCCTAGTAGTGAAATTTCTATTGTCACCTTATACTTAGGGAGTTATATTGAATAGCTGAGGTTTCTTTCACTTTTTCTTCTAAAACGCTTAATGCTTTATTGCCCAAGGGTTCTTACCTCTCATTACCTATCAAGTATTTTCACCATTAAAGAACTGCAATATTCTTTGAATGACTGTTACCACAGAATCATAAAAATGTAGAATGCAGCTAACTTCAAGAGATGATGTAGTCAACCAGATCAGATATTTGATAGTATCAAATATAACTGCACTGTCTCGTACTGAAATATTTCTAATTTGTTATTGTAGACTTCTGTAATGAGGTTTTCATAGTCTCCACTGGTAACATGTTCCAGTATTTTACTTCACTTGAACTTGGAAAGCTTGTTTCTACTGTTTAATTCCAAGCCTTCTGATTGCAAATGAAACCACTTACTTTTATTGTGATGCCGATCCACTTCTCTCATTTTTGTTTGGTAGTGTATGCAAGCCCAGTTCTTTCAGTCCTTTCTTGTAAGTCATTTTTCTGAAAGGGTTGTTATTTTTTTTTTGCTCTGTACTTTGCAACATCTTTCTTAAAATCCAGTGCAAACATTTCTTCAGCTGAGGCATTTCTTTTTGCTGAGTAGAATAAAAATTCTCAGATTTTCAAGCAAGATGCCTGTGCACAAATTCTCAAAAAAAATCACACTGTGAGTTTGTATTCTGCCTGTATACACTCTTCAGTTTGTTACACTAGCTCATAGAAATAGTGCCATTAAGGGAAAGAAAAGGATGTGTATCACAATGGATAAACTGGTCTATCTCTCATAGTAGGGGATTCAGCGTGCAAATTATAAGAAAACAACAATCTGAAATACTAATGGGTGAACACTGTAATATTTTAGGTATTTTTGCATGGAAGTTTATAATAGCATTACAGTTTCTTGAGTCTTCCATTTCTTCTGATACCCATTCACTCTTTCTAACACATGTAAAACATATTTGACATTTATAATAATGGAATGATTAGGCATGTTACTGACATCAAGGTTTAAGGGACTGGGTGACATAGGGAATTTATGTTCCACTTTAATCCATTTATCAGCCTCCTCTGGGAACTGATTTTAAATCTAACTCAAGCCATACCAATCTGGGGGAAAAAAAACCTGCCTAATCCAACAGCCTGGAAAACACGTAAATGTCTGAAATTGTTGTCTAGGCTCCCCCATCTCCCTATTTTTTAGTAAGAAAGTATTAGTGATTTATATGATGATATTCACTCTGGAATCATATGGCTGCTTGTTCAGATCTGGTGTTTTTCCATTCAAGAATCAAGAGAGAAGATGGTACCAATGGATTATTTGAGCCACTAAATAAGTGAATTATAAAAGTATGTAGAGTAATAGCCATTAATGACTTCTTTGCACACCAAATCAATTTTCTTATCAATTATAATCAATTATAAAAAGGAAAAAAAAACCCTTATTTTCCTTGATTAGTAGTGTTTTTCTTTAATGTCAGGGAGGAAACGTTTTGAGTGTATTTGCATTATGCAAATGTGTACAGTAACACTAAAATCAGTTGCTTCAAAGATATCCAAAGCAGCAGTGTAGGTTGCTTAGGCAATCCTCAAGTACATCACCTGTTCCCCTCTGATAAAACTAGTTTGCCCTTTCTGTCCTATAAACTAAATTAAGCTGCCACATGGTTAGTAATAAGAGACGTGTAGGACCATGTTCTGAAATATGGTAGTGTGAATCCAAAATCGTTCAATTGGAGTCAAAGTGATGTAAGCAAGTTCAGAATCAGGCACACTGTACAATTCATACTGATGTGGTCAGTTACCTTTATAACGTAAGGAATGGTAAGAGAAGAATTATTACCACTCCTTGATATTTGACATTGGCATTCAGGCACATATCTGGAGAAATTCAACTCGGGAACCAGGTATTTTACATGTTCAGTCAGAATAATTTGCTGCCTACCGAGGTGCCAATCTTAGGGTTTAAAGATGAAAAATACACTCCTATTAGTCAAATATTTATGAGTAGAACCCAACGTGCTTAAACCTTGTTGACCTTTACATAGTTATGACATATATATCATCTCTCAGTTACCCTTACCGTTGCTTTGGTCTGGAAAAAGTAAAACAAGAGGTTAAGTAGTCCCTAAGGGTAAGTTAAAATGGAGACTACTGCCATGTTGTATGGCTTTAGTATACTTAGTGTCTTTCATGGCAAGTTGATGAGACTGCTCAAAGCAATAAAATAACTTGCTAGATTATGCCATATAAGAAAAAAATTAGTTTTGGAAATGAGTTTACTGTTTCCATATTTAGTTTTCTAATATTGTAAACAACACATTTGATAGTATTTGTGCTAGATGTATAAAGCCTAACTCTTGCTTTTCTGTTTAAGCAGTCGCATTCAAAATGAGTTTAAAATATAATCTAATTTGCTAATACATTTATACGTTCTTTCTGATTTGAGGCCAGAAGGAAAGCCACTATGGTCATTTAGCCTGATATCCTGCATAACATATATTGTAGGTATTTCAGTAATTAATTGCTGCTTATAATTCAGCACCTGTGATTGAATAAGAGGGCATATTTTTAAAAGAAAATGGTAACCAAAAAGATCTTTAAATCTTGATCTAAAATAATCCAGAAATACAGACTCTGACTTCTCTGTGGTTAATTACTTTTGCTGTCAATTCCAAGTAGCCTGGTTTGAACTTATTTAGCTTTATTTTTATCACTTAGTTTTGCTATAGCTTGATTTCCTGATTTTGGTAGGTTGTATGCTAGATATATCAATTTAAAGTCAGTATTGCTGCTCAGGTTACAGTCAAACTGTCCTTTGAGAAGTTAAACAGATGAAATTCATTAGAGATCTAAACACTAAATGTGCTGCTGATGTTCTTCAAAGGCCTTCTTTAAGCATTTCTTCTATGTTTAAGGGTTGTGCATGTTTCCAGAGAGCAGAGTAAGGAACTTTGACTATTGTAGAGTAGAAAATAGTACAAATTGGAAATATATATGAAATAGTATATTCATGAAAGATTTATTCTATGAAGTTTTAGGAATAAATACGTAAATAGTGTATCAGGAAATTGTCATTTACATGTAGATGGATTTTTTGTGAAAATAAAAGGGTCATCAAACCAGGACACAACCTCAACAAGGTACCAACAAAAACCTGTAATATCATTAAGCAACTAAAATTTTATCCAGGTTACATGTCTACTAATTGTTTGCCATTCATATTATTTTAAATATTTTTTTTTAAAAGTTGAGAATATCTGAAATGTTAAATATTAATTAATATCTCATCTCATTATTTCACCACAATGATGCTTAAACCATTGCTTTTAGTTCACTCTCTAATTCCGTGCTCACAGTATTGTCCTGTGTAAGTACCAGATGCTCTTTGGCAAAAGGAGGAAGTTAATTAAATGGAGAAAGGGTAAAAAAATAAAACTTAAGCCTATCAGAAGAAGAATATCAAAAAGAACCCAAGACAAGTATCCGAGGCAACACCTGGTGCCTGTAAAGCTAGATGAGGCAGGTGAAGGGGACAGAAGTGGTAGAGTGATCTGTTCCATTTTTCTAGACCTGTTTAGTAAAGGTACCTTACAAGATAAAAGTGATAATGCACCACATGTTTTATGTTGCTGCGTGGATCACAGGAGATGGAGGAGTGTTAGTTATCATGAGGTCCCCTGTGTCTTGTCTTTTCTTGTTTCTACTTGCCCTGATATTTCCACTTAGTGACCAGTACAAGCAGTGACTAAAGGGAGTTGATACATGGACATTAACTATTCCAAACGTATTGTGGTGAATTTTACTATGAATATTTACTTGTGCTTGCGTGTCTTTTAGACAACTGTTGCATTAATTCATGTGCTAAGAAGGAATGTTTAGGTTGTCTTGCTATATATTTTTGAAAATCCAACTGCAAGAAAATTTGCTTATCTAAAATCTCTTAAACTTTTGTAGAGGTTGGAATCTAGTGGTCCAGCTCATCATTCCTATGCTATCTCTGAATTACTTAATGTAATTTAAATTAGTTGAATTTCTCATGAAGTTCAACAAGGGGAAATGCAAAGTCCTACATCTTGGGAGGAGTAACCTCAGTCACCAGTGCATGCTGGGGTCCAGCAGTCTTGAAAGTAGGTTTGCTGAGAAGGATCTTGGGGGTCGTGGTGGACAACAAGCTGGCTATGAGCCAGCAATGCACTCTCATGGCAAAAATGGCCAATAATATCTGGGGCTGCATTAGGAGAAAGGTTGTCAGCAGGTTAAGGGAGGTAATTTTTCCTCTCTGGTCACCACTGATGAGGCTGAATCTGGAGTACTGTTTGTAGTTCTGGCCTCCCCAGTACGAAAAAGATACGGACTTATTGGAGCAAGTCCAGAGCAGGGTTGCAAAGATAATTAAGGGACTGGAGTATCTTTATATGAGAAGAGGCTGAGAGACCTAGAACCTAGAGCCTAGAGAAGGGACAGCTCAGGGGAGATCTTACTAATGTGGATAAATACATGATGGGAGGGAATGAAGAAGAGGGAGCCAGACCATTCTCAGTAGTTCCCACTGACAAGACGGGGCAATGAGCACAAAGTAAAACACGTGAAATTCCATCTGAACATGAGAAGACACTTTTTTTACTATGAGTATGATCAAACATTTGAACAGGTTGCCCACAGAGGTTGTGGAATCTCCTTCTGTGGAGACGTTAAAAAGCTGACCAGACACAATCCTGGAGAGCCGGCTCGAGGTGACCTTGAGCAGGGGGAAGTTGGAGTAGATGATCTGATGAGGTTCTAAACAATTCTGTGATTCTGTGAAATCTGAGTGATGGAAAAGAGATGGTTTTAGTAAAAATCAGGTAAGTGCACTTTGTTTAAACCCATTTAGTATTAGCAAGTCCTTACAACTAATAGGATAGTATTTTAGATCTAGCCCTTTATCCTTGGTATAAGCACCAAAGGTTCTGTTTCAGTTCTCTTCTCCTGATGGTGGGAGTTTCAGATCCTGTTTGTTTTTCACTGATATGCTCTTGGATGGACGTGTTATGTAGTTCATGTCAGGCAGGTTCTTTGACTGTACACGACAGTGTTCAACTATGAAAGAACTTTCAGAATAACTTAAATTTTTGAGTTATGTTCTTTCATCGTGTATTCTGCAACTTCAAGACTCATTGCTTTGTAGTCCTGCAAGTTATGGTTAATCAGTGATACTGGTGCAACAACAAGTTAGTGAATCCATAATTATCTTGAAATCCTTCATAAATATATGGAGGCAAAATAAGACGTTTCTTTTTCCTTGGTGAGGGAACAAGCAATACAATTGCTTAAGGAGGAAAATGTAGGCTTAATGGTAGTTTGGCCATGAGTACTTGCCAGGGGAGTTCTGCTTGCATTCTGACCGGTGGGTCATACAATTAGAAGAGTAGCCAGAGAGCATCTCGTGTAGGGGATTCTCCGCTGACCTTAACACTTTCTCTGCATTGGAAACTTTTATAGAAGTGCAGTGGTGGCATAGAAATCTTTCCTGTATCTTGTGGACACTTTGCACCAGTTTAGGTGTTGCAAAATAACCACGGAAGGGTGGATTTCTTTCTACCTTGGCACTAATTATTGTGTATACACCAATGTACTTAAGGCAGTGCTTTGCACATTGCCTGCAGAAAATAAGTAAATAATAATAGAGGAAAATAAAGCCTTCCAGTGTTTGATGTATGTCCTCATAAAGTCTTTTCCAACCTTTAAACAATTCAAGTTTTGATCTGAGTTGTAAGTAGGGCTGTATATGGTCACCGTATAATTGCAACTGATGGCTCCCAGAACTCTTTTCATCCTTTTTTCCCCTGTTACTCCAGATGTCAGAGAAAGATGTATCTACTGATGGTGGATAGAACGCTTGCCTTTCTTGTCAAGTATTGCATACTATCTATACATGACAGCTTTTATCTTTAAGCTGGTTTTAAGCATTATAATTTTCTTCTAGTGTTTATATTTGCTATACCACCTAGGCCTAATTTCTAAAGATTGGAACTGATTAATTTCTTCTGTGTCTTTGATTTACCACATCTAAGTAAAATTCAGAATTTGCATGAGTAGGAATTTTTAAAACAATTAAGTCATTCTTAGAGAAAAAAAAAATACATTTTTTAGGAAAACACCCATGTAATAAGTTGAATTGAACTTTCTTTTTACTGGACGACTTATAGACCACTTCTGTGGCATGACACAGAGTTAGTAGTAGTCATACGTTAGATAGTAGAATGGGTATAACTGATGCTGTAGCTCCACTCTGTACTTTTCAACATAGCTGATTGCTGGAGGTGAGGTAGGTGATTTCCAGGACTCAAAAAAATGCTCAGAATACACTTGAATATTTCTGTACTGCACTCATTTACAGCACATAGGCATATCTAAAGTGTACATCTATACAGAGTGATACAAATGGATGGGAGCTGCTTTTTCTGTGCTTTGAGCTGGTCAGTGTGAGTCCAGCTCAGGTCCAGGAACCAGACTGCTCTGTTAGTGTGGTAGGATGTTAATCAGTGTTCTCTTTTGCTTTGCAGGGCTTATCCAGCAAGCTTGGATATGTGACTTCCTCTGATTACCTCAGAATGTGGATGTGTGATTTCTGTACCCATCTGCATAGACATACATGTGAGGTATTCACTGCATGGGAATGTAGTTTAAATAGCTTTGGTCAGAAATAATCGGAGAACAACTTCTCAAAGCTTTTGGGTGACATTTGATTTTGTAAACTGCAACTGAAAATGTAAATAGATTAAGAATTTGATTATGCACTTCTCATAAGAGCGAAGTTTCCAGTTAAGATAATGATAAGTATTTGTGGCAAAGGTTAAAATTCCTGGGATGACTATTTGTCGAATTCATGATTCATTTTTAAATGCTAGAGCTTCAGCATTTGAGTTAGCTATTTCAGATTGCTCATTTCAGGAACTGGAGAACTATTCCCTAGTTCTAGGGACAATTTAGGCTGATAATTAATTGGAATATTTATTCTGTTAGTTTACAGGTGTGTATGATGTGTCTTTTACATGCCACAAAGCTTTTCTATGAATACCTTTGAAGAGTTAACGCTTCCCTGAGTCCTAACATTAACCTCCATGCCAAAACTTAAGTTAGTTTAAGGTTTTATGGAAAAAAAAGTGTGAAATTTTTTTTCTTTTTTTCCACAGTTTCACAGAATCACAGAATAGTCAGGAAGGGACCTCTGGAGAT
>VZSZ01000247.1:0-36493 GCA_013398815.1 Ibidorhyncha struthersii
CACCCTCCAGTCCATTGGGACCTCCCCAGTTAGCCATGAAATCAACCGTCTTTCAGTTTAAAACCGTTCCTCCTCATCCCATCACTACACCTCCTCATAGAGTCCCTCCCCAGCTTTCCTGTAAGCCCCTTTAGGTACTGGAAGGGCCTATAAAGTCTCCCCAGAGTCTAAGTCTTTCTTCTTAGAGAATTGATTTTCCACCTTCTCCTGCAATGCAGAGTTCCCATGCATCCTTGGAGCCCCATAGGGATAAGTTGAGGCTCACACTGCGTCTGAAGAAATGCGTTTCTTTCCATGCCTTGTACTCAGCAGAGGTGGGTTGTGTATGGCTACACCCAGGTCAGGCACCTAAATATAGAGCTACAGACACCCCTCACTCCCTGCTGTAGGGTTCACCCTGTCCACCCAACGGCCATCCCTCAGCCCACCAAAGACCTTCCGAATGGGAATTTTCAGGTCTGTAATCTCCAAGAGGTGAGCTGCCGTGCAGGGAATATTCCTTATACAGGCTGTTAATATTTCAAGTTTGGCCAAAGATGGGCGCTAAACTTTCTTTTAAAAGAGCATTGCAGCGCAGCAGATTTTGCTAACAATGTACGTACTTTTGGTGGCAGCACTAAAACCAGGTGAGCTGTCCCATGGAGGCCTGCGGGAAAAGTTTGTGGTCTCAGACTTTGCAGGGAGCCGTTGAGGGAGTGATATGGATATGAACAGGAAGAAGTTGAACCAAAACATAATAATGCTCTGTTCTTACTGACCACAGTAAGTGAAATGCAGAATACAAAGGTGCAGCACAGAAACCGCAGACTAACACCAGCCACAGCAGTAGCAGATGCCTTAATTTTGTCATTTTAAAACATCTGTCCGTAAGAAGCATTTCCTCAAAGAATCCAGGTCAGAGCAGTGTTAATGAAAGCAAAAATGCAAGTCAACTTCAGCATGTCCACCTACAGTCAAAATTTCCCACCACACACAACCTACTCACCTACTTACCTACTCACAATAGTAGTCAGCAGTGGAGACTAAGGCACGCAGAGGTGTCCTGTCCCACAGCAATCCAGTCTGTGGCTAAAGTTGGTCCTGCTTTGAACGGCAGGATAGATGAGACAAGCTTCTGAGGTCCCTTCCAACCTGACACCCACTTGGTTAGAGATCTGGTGAGGCTATTAGGAACTGGGTCTTTCGCTATTTCAAAATGTTCTGTTTGCCCCGTGTTTTTGTTTCTTCTGTCTCTGCCCTAAGGATAACACCAAGAAGTCTGGAGCGTTGTTTCCAAGTAGTGTATCTGCTTATTCTCCCATTTGGGGGAGGAGGTGTCCCAGCCGTCAGAGAGAGAAGGAAGCGCCGTCTCACTGTCCTTCAGAGACGTTTTAACTGTCCCAAGACACATGGAAAATGAACGATGCAACCCCCACAGCCAGGCTCCCGAAGGAGGAGCTGAAGGAACCTGCCCCAGCCAGCCCACACCGCAGCAGCACCTGCCGTGTCCCCATGCAGGTCTCGGCGGTGGGGCTGGGAAAGAAATAAAACCAGACTCTGCCTTCAGGAAAGGATCTCCTGAGCACTGCAGCGGAGAGCCAGGATGGAGCCTTCTCATCCTGAGCCCATGCAATATTCACCGCTTGTGACTCGTACTCGTGGGTCCCAGTAAAGCAGTGAACTGGGAATGACTGGGAGAAGGATTATGAGTGGCTACAAAGGGACTAAATTTGCTGAAGACTGTGTAGCTTCCCTGAGCCATCTTATTTGGGATCAAATGCGCTGCAAAATGGTTCACACATTTTTTATGGCAGGTTGAATCCAAACGATTCTGTATTTTTAAATTGTTAAAAATAATTCACATCCTGTCCTTGAATGTGGTCCTGACAAAAACAGTGGTGGAAACATATCAGCAATTTAAGATAATTCCTTTCAAAGAAACAGGAGTCATTTCAGTTTCTGGAACAAGCACAGAAATAATTTTCTGTGGAAGAAAACAGAAACAGATATTTACTGTCATCGGTGCAGAAGAATTTCCTCAATTACTCCTAGCACATGTCAGGCGTAAGACAGCAAACAGCATAGATCGCAAAAGTATTCCTAGCATAACTTCTCTGAAGAAAGAGCTTCAATCTTTTCACTGTTAAGTACTGAGAAAATATAAAAAAATGACAATGTACCTACTGGAGAAAATAAGTGGAACATAATACAAGCAAAAGACACTCAATTGTGAAAACAAAAGATACCAAATTAATTTTGTAATATAATAGTGCTGTTTTCCAAGAATCAGTCACAACTAAAGTGATACATATTATTAGGACAAAGGTTAATGCATTACTAAGAATTTACTTACTTTTCTTTCAGCACAGTAAATAATTACAGATGTGGTTGAAAGGACATATTTTTCTCTGTGGTCACCAATGCCTCGAACCATGGCAATGACAAAGTGTTTCCAAGAAGTGGCTGGTACTGCACAGCGGAAAGAGGAACAATATTCGTTGTCTCCCATGAGGCTCCCGAGCGTGTGGAACTGCAGGGATCTGCCAAGCCACAAAGGAAGCCCCTCCATGGAGGCTGGGTTCACGCAGGACATCCTCACCAGCAGCTGCTGGTCAGCCTTTGGTTCTGGGGAAACTAAATGGTCCCACCTGGCAGCCATCTCTGTGCCCTTCTGCTGAAAGGAAGAAAGACAGACTCACAAGAGGTTTCNATCCAAAAAAGCTTCTGAACCTTGAAAGGAAAACTGTGCTATGCAATTGATGCCAAAGTGTAGAACAACATATGGGTTGCAAGAAAAGTCACACACAAGAAAGTAATCTGGAGCCACAGGTGACAAGTTTTTGAGCACTTGTGTGAGTACTGAAAAGTGCATGTGGCAAAGGAGAAAAACGGCACAGGGATTCAATTTAGTGGCAAAGATTGGTTCTCAACTGCCATAACCCAGATGCAATCACTTCCACAGGGAGGAAAAAGAAAGGGAAGGGAAAAAGAAAAAAAAAAGAGAAAAGAAAAAAGAAAAAGAATAAGAATAAGGGTGGTGTTCTGACCTATACTGAAAGGTTGAACCTTGCCTGAAGACTGGCCCCGGACAGTTTCTGAGGAAAGCTGTACTGACTTCTGAAAAACAAAAAAAAGGGCCGAGAGGTACACAAGCTGCCCGAATGGTCACCTAGTAGCTAGTAGGATTCACCACAGCGAGCTGGACCTGGGGACAACTGAATCTGAGGGCCAAAGCATGAAGAAATGATGCGTGAAGTTGTATAAATACAGATGGCGATGCCTGCAAAGCGCAATCCCTGGTAGGTCCCCTAACATGCAGCACAGTCTGCTGGCCATTACCTGCTCTTCGCGGCAGAGAGCGGTGGCCCCCAAGACCAAGGGGCCGTCCTCTCCTGTCCCTGCAAGGGACACATTTTCATAAGGCGATGGATGTAAAGCCAGGGGTTGGTCTCCAACCCTTCACATACATGTGAGGCAGACAGCTGCGCTTCAAGCATCAACTACAAAGCACGGAGCCCTTCAGCTCATTGCCCTGTTGGTGAAGATCTCACTCGCTCTTTTTTAAGCCAATATCATAATTTTTGGAGAGGAGCAAGCAGTGAAACAGCTGTCTGGTGGACAGCTGCATGCAAAACCAGATGCTGTTAAAAACCTCAGCACCCTGACGCACACCACAGATCTGCCACTCTCTATTAAAATAGCAAATACTATTAACTATCTTCTTCATCCTTGGTTGCCTACCATAACAGCTAGATTATACAAATCAGTCACTGAAACAATGAGTCTCCTGTTACATATATATATATATAGGACTCAAAAGAAGTGTGCGGGAAAAAAAATCTCTTTACACACATCCTCTGAAAAATGTTAAGTTCAGTTTGCCCTACAGCTCCTTAAGGACATAGCACAAAAGCTAAATATTTAATTGTGCTCCTAACGAAACCCCTTCTTTCGACCTAATCCTTTTTGTTCTATCCGCATCTATTTGCAGTATACAATGGTTTACTTATCTTATTGCAACACCTGCCTTTCTATAAGCACATATTGCCTATTGCCTTGGGAATTCTCGAGCTCTCAGCACACTTTATTTTCCAGAACAGAACACGAGGACTTTTTCAAACTCACTCATAGACTGGTAAACAGATGTATTTTTCTTTCTTTTATTCCAAAGGTAACTGGTAAACACCTGGTCTGCTGTCTTTTGGTTGGATTTGGAAGAATTTCTTAATTCTGATCCAAAAATCTTAAACCGTTGCTGACTGAAAGAAATTCTCCGAATTTTTATTCCCGTTGGTCATTTTGCCGGGGTAAAAGCTGCGCTTCCTCCTACTCCTGCATGAAATTCTGTGCTGAGCTAACCACGTGAAGAGCAACCACCATCCTGTGGTCAGCAAAGTTGTTTCTGATACACAGTGTTTTAATTATGAGCAGAAACCGGCGGATTTAAAATGGTAATACTGCATTCTTCTAGGAACACCTAAGTGGCCTGTCATGCAACCTCATCTAATAATAGAGACTTTTTTTTGATCACATGCTGCCTGCGTGTGTATATACACAGTCCAATCTGCAGTTTATCTAGTATAGCTACAGATTGAGGGTTTTTTTACTATTGAACACATTTTCTTAGAATATGTCCCTGTTAACATGGATTAACTCAAAATATAACTTAGAATCATGGCAGGTCTTTTCATTTTTATCATGCCCTCACCTTCCTTCTTCCATTTTCTCAGCAAAACACACCAGGAACAAAGCTTTACCGAAAGCTATATGAAAGGGTGGTTTGTCTCGCTCCGAGTGGGTATGACAGTCATTCAGTTTGTCATTAATAAAGACGGTTTTACACATCTCACTGCACTTCTTTTCAAAGAGGGGTAGCTATGGTTACAGTTGTATGGTAATGGTCATTTCAGGTTATGACTGCTAGCTGCAATTCCCCTTCCTCCAAAAAAATCACAGCTTTATCGGTTCAGCAGCACCTCTCTTGACTTTGCTGTTTAATGAAAGACACGGCAAAGAAAACTGCTTTCTCCTTTTTGGCCTGTGCTCTGACCCACCACCGACAAACGGCATTGTGTTCTGTGCCTCTGCATTTCTTCATCATCAACTGTGCTTTTCTAAAAAGCCTGAAAAACAAAGGTGGGCCAAGCTCTGGCTTTGACTCTGGATTGAGCAGAAGCACCTGAGAGCAGCAGCGAGGTTCAGTTCTCCTCTTGAGATCAAGAGAGTTCACGAGATCACTCTGGGGATTCTAACATTTCTCCATTTAACAGTGTGGTTCAGAGGTCAGATCTGGTTATCAGGTTTCTTGAGCTTAGAATCATAGAATCATAGAATCGTCTAGGTTGGAAGGGACCTTTAAGATCATCAAGTCCAACCATCAACCTAACACTGCCAAAACCACCGCTAAACCACGTCCCTCAGCACCACGTCTACCCATCTTTTAGATACCTCCAGGTAACTGGAGGCAACTCCACGACTTCCCTGGGCAGCCTGTTCCAATGCTTGACAACCCTTTCTGTGAAGAAATTTTTCCTAATATCCATCCTAAACCTCCCCTGGTGCAACTTGAGGCCATTTCCTCTTGTCCTATTGCCTGTTCCTTGGGAGCAGAGACCGACCCCTGCCTTGCTACCCCCTCCTGTCAGGGAGCTGTAGAGAGCAAGAAGGTCTCCCCTCAGCCTCCTTTGCTCCAGGCTGAACAGTCCCAGTTCCCTCAGCCACTCCTCATCAGACTTGTGCTCTGGACCCCTCACCAGCTTCGTGGCCCTTCTCTGGACACACTCCAGCACCTCAAAGTCTTTCTTGTAGTGAGGGGCCCAAAACTGAACACAGTATTCGAACACAGCTTGCACGTCTCGGGTGTAGAAATACAGCAGGCCTGACCAGCGAGTCACGACCACTAATTGTCCTACTCATCCTTTAAACCCATCCATTAATCTCAGAGCTGTTAATTCCTTTTTGAATTCACCTCACGCCGTCTTTACTAAGGGAGATTACTTAGAAAAAAATCTTAAACATACAAACGCAGTCTGTTCTGCAAGTTTCCAGCATATAAGCGTGATAAAAGTAGATGGTCCAGACTAGTTCAGCCTACCGACTGCTAACAGATTTTGTGATATGCTCTGATATTTGTTCCCATTTCCATGTCTTTTTCTAGCAGGGAGTCAAGAAACTTCCTTGAATTAGTGAACAACTTAAAACCCGATGACACACGTAGCAGTCAGGCAGTTCTTCAACCTAAACCCACTGTTTTGCAGGAACACCTGCACAGGTTTTCTGACACAGCCATTGAACAGCACAGCCATTTGTAAAGTTTTTGCATAAATCTCTGATTTGGTCTGCTAGAGGAACCTACACAAAAGAGGAAAAAATACAAGGAAAGACTAACAGCAGGCCAGCGAGCACAGTGTAGATGAATAGCTCTCCAGGGAGCTGGAAACAACCTCCATTGGGATTTTGGGCACACTGCCTCAGCACAAAGGTAGCCATGAGCCTCAACTCTTTTAAGTTGTGTAGAAAGGTCTGGCAGAAGCCAGCTGAAAATGCAATGTTGCAAGCTACAAAACCAGTCACCTAAACTGCGAATGTAGGTGCCCTCCACCCCCGTGGTGTCAGTGAAGAGAGGGACATCAGCACACAGAAGCTCAGTTCATCAAACAGCTGAATCCCCTTTGCAGGTGCGCATCTCCCTCAGGTGCCTCAGTTAAGTATCCAAACTTAGGTAGGAGGAATCTGGGCCTCAGTAGAAAAAACAGCTGCCAAGGACAGTTAAAAAAAGATGTCAGCTCACAACCACCTTGCAGAAAAAACAGCCACAGGTCATGAAAGTCATTCCTGCAGGAATTACACCACTACTATACCAGCCTGGCCTGTTGCGGCAGATAGACAGCTACCAACCCTGGAGCTAGTTGGATTAAACCCGGTGGAGATTTGTCTACGCTCCAGTGCTTGCACACATCACCACGTACCAAAATGCCTCGCTGCTTCAGTGTGCACCACCTCACTACACCCTCCCAAGGTAGGGTCAGCCACGTAGCTCTGTTTTGGATCTGAGGCTCTGAAGGAAAACCCTCAGGTCACACAGGACAGCCATGACTCCTCTCATGGACCTCCAAGCCTCAAGCCGATGCCCGCTGGCCCACACACCTCCTTCGTGGTGCCTGTGATGTCTGGGTTTCTCAGATCCCCCAGTAAAGTGACATGGGACAACTGGAGCGGACCTCAGCCCTTCTCATGGCTCAGGCAGGTGCCATAGCACCACAGCAGCCCGTCTCCTTCTCCTAAAACTTCCTTCAGGTGAAGAATTCGAGGTAAAAATGTAGAATACTTTGTTTTTCACAGCTCAAAGGAGATTTTCTTTGTTAATGCAATGTAGAACTGTACCCTTAGTACTCGTTATTTGTTGAATTTTGAATCAAACACTAAAGACTTCAATGTTCAGCATCTAAATTGGGTAACAGAAAGCGTATATTCAGAGAAACCCCCGTGGAGACATACAGCAAGTGTGCGCAGCACCTGACATTTCCAGTGCAGCGGCTGGTGATGTGAATGCATCTGGAATTCCTCATGGAGCCCTGAATAATATCAGGAAACCTCCTGAGCGGTAATGTCTCCATTTCAAATGATGCATCATTCATCCCCTAATAGCGTACGGAAAAAAATGGCTTTAAATGGTAGGGGGTAGCAGCATGGAGATACAGCAGTGTTGCTCTTTAGCAGCCCACAGAAAGGCAACGATGCGCTGAAGGTTTAATTTGGGTTCATGAAAACATAAACAGATATTTGCGCCTATCAGTCTGACCCATGCTGAAAGAGGTGGAAGCGGAGCAAATCTTCCAAGCAAAATTGTAGATTTGAGCCTAGCTATAATATAGAGGGTCAGCATGCATTGGCAGGTATGCAAAAATAGATACCAGTGATTGAAACGTGTCTGCTAAAATGTTGGTGGGTTTTTTTTTCTGATAGGGAGCTGTTTCTTCAACAAAATGCTGCCTGAGATTTTGGAGGTATTTTGTTACTTCAAACAGGATTCATTTCATGTAGATTTGGATATCTAAAAATGAGGTTCTCAGTCTAGGCTGGTCATCTAATCTTGCTTTCTAGAGAGGGCAGTGGCAAAGAAGAGTCCTAGGTTGAGAGGCAGTTTCCAACCACCTCTACTAAACGCTGCTTCAGACTTTTGTATTCGGTGTTTTTAAAACTAGAACTGAGAAAGTAGTACATCAAATATCTGCCACAGCAGCTCAAAATGGTGCTGAGGTCAATTAATATTTGTACACTTTCCTTTTAAATTCATTTCTGACCAGTGTTGGAGAGGATGAGTATATTAACAGAAATTAGAGGACATTTGAAGTTAAGTCTGGTGCTCAGAACCGAACGCATTTGCACTCAGTCAGAGAACAGAAATAGTAATGGGTGACCTAAGCCTCCACTCAATATTAGCCACCGCAGCAGAAAATCTAAATATAGAACCGCGCAAGGAAAGACTGAGAATTACTCATAAAAATTATCTGATTAATAACTAGTACCTCCCAGAAAAGAATGGGGATATTTGAGAAAACTGCAAGCTGTTCACAATACATTTGTAAGCAGAAATAAAGAGGCAAAGTCACTCAGCAAAGTATTCATTCAGCTCTGACTGCATTGTTTGAACCGACGCAAAATTTTATCCAAGTTTTAAGCAAATGTTAATTGTGTCCCATTTTCTAGCTTCACTTTACATTTTGCTAAGAAATTAAATGTCAGAATGTCCCCGAATGTGCTCTCTGAGAAATGAAGCTCTCTTGAAGTCTTTTAAATTCCTAATCTTATTGCACTTAAATGTTATTCCTTCAACTCAACGAATAATTTAATGAAATACAGTATATTTCAGGGTGGCACATCAAAAATGTCTATTTCACCAATCTCTTCTTTTATCACATCAATTTTCTATTCCACTTTATCTTATTGGAACACTGAAAGTTCATCCCACTCAGCCTCTTGTAACTGTGTCAGAAATCAGTCCTAAAGTTTCTCAGCCTCTGGTTTATTTGATTTTTTTTTTCAATCAAGCAACAGGATCCGAAACATTTCTCCCCTGCAAAAATCATTGAGTGCAGGGAAAAAAATGGTTTATCTTTTTTACTAGTGTCCCTGGATATCATCAAATTGTATTTATCTTCAGGGTGTACGTGCCAAAGGACTGGCACCCAAATGAGGTGCACGCTGAGTGTCACTATGGGGTGTCACACTTAAGAACAACACCCCAGTTTATTGAAGGATGGGAAACTGTTGCTCCTAAATTAATTTATATCAAGCTGGCTTCAAAGCCCCGCAAGTCAGGTTTGCATTTCCATGAACCCTGGAAAAACAATGTCTACTTGTGCCACTGGCGAAACTAGTGGTCCTGTGGTTGACCTCTCTTTATATATATAAAAAAAATACATACACATGTGCATTCCCCAGTAAAATCTCTATTGGTTTTTAAATGCTCACTGTAAACTGCCCACCTGGAATTACTGGGAATATAATTTCTGTGCCATCCATTTAGTGCCACATGATTTATGATCAAGCCTGATTTGATTAATGCTGTGAGTACTAAAAAAAAAAAAGGAGAAGAAGAAAGGAGAAAAAAACATTTTCTCTATTTCTTTCATTTTTTACATCTGTTTATTGAAGTTGGAAAAATTAACCAAAGAAGAATGCCAGGGACCTGCCTCCAGCAACTCGTTTTTGCACTGCAATTTTTCTTCCCCCTCCCCTCTCTGCCCCTCAGGAGAGATCATTAACACGACGTGCGGGGGACAGGCCAGCAACCCCGCATTACTCACTCGGAGAGAGCAATTATTTCTAGTCTGATTTGCTCCTCTCAAGCAGGGCTCGATTCGCAGGCGGGACCAGATGGTTCAAGGAACCACGCGGCACGGGAAGGTGCTGGGATTTATTCGCCAGCTGCTCAGCTCCACCCCAGCACGGTGCGTCCCGCTGGTGGGTGAACGCATTTGTAGTTGGTGCTCAGCAAACCTTGGCTTCCCTGCAGTGTTCCCTGTGTCAGGGCAATTCACGGTGCCCCATCCCCATGGGTGGGAAAACTGAGGTACAGAAGGTTTAAATCCCGCTGGGTCTCGCAGCAGCTCAGGCTGTGCTTTCCATGCACCATGTCCTACGCTCTGCATCTCTCTTCATAGAATTGTAGAATCACTTTGGTGGGAAGAGCCTTTTAGATCATCAAGTTCAACTGTTAACCTAACACTGCCAAGTTACTACTAAACCACGTCCCTCAGCACCACGTCTACACATCAGTTAAACACCTCCAGGGATGGGGACTCCACCACTTCCCTGGGCAGCCTGTTCCAATGCTTGACAACCCTTTCAGGGAAGAAATTTGTCCTAATATCCAACCTAAACCTCCCCTGGCGCAACTTGAGGCCATTGCCTCTTGTCCTATTGCTTGTTACTCGGGAGAAGACAATGACCCCCCTCGCTACAACCTCCTTTCAGGTAGTTGTAGAGAGTGATAAGGTCTCCCTTGAGACCTTTTGAGGCAACGCAATGGACTATCAATTCCCAATATCAGTTAGGAGAAAGCAGAGCAGATGCTGACGAGTAAAAGATGAGCTAAAAGCAGTTTCCTAATGATCTGTGTCATCCACAGCACAGAATATCTGTGTAAGACCAAGATGCAAGTACAGTAGAGCTTCTGCAGCAAATTAATGGGGGCAATCTCAGCCAGCGCAGGCAAGAGCATGGGAATCACTTGGAATGAAAAGCACTCTGTCCAGAGAGCTCAGCATAACTAATTGATTATCACTTATACTTACTTATTATTGCTATCTTACGCCAAGTTCCTACATTATTGTCATCATCATCTGGGTGGAAATTTGCACTACTCTTCAGGCAGAAGAAAAACATTAATAAATGTGATGAAAAAGCACAAAACTGCATTGAAGTCTCTGGTTCTACCCAAGTGTGTTATCACTGGAAACTTGACCACATTGCAACTCCTAGAAACTTCAGGATTTCCACGGGATAAGGGGAACAGACCTCCCCTTTGGCTCCTTCGGACTGGACCAGCTGTGGGAGGAGGTGCTGTTCCTTTCAGAAGATGGTGCTGCCGGACCCCAGCAGCTCACCACAGCCATGGGCTGAGTCTGGGGAGCCCTGGGCAGCAAAGCATCAACGGGTGGTCCCAAGACAGGGGGAAGGCGACGATGGCCTTTCTGTTTCTGTTTAAGAGTTCAAGAAGTGCACAGCAGGAGTGTTAAAGGCCACAGGAAACTTGGCCTTTTAGAGCAAAGTGCTATAAACCCCCATCCCTGCCCAGTTATCTCTGCATTTACCCTTCCCTTGGAACGCAAAATGCCCCGTAGTGTCAGCCAAGACTGTAGCCCCCTGTCTGCATGCAGCAGAGTCCCCTTCCCGCCCTGCCCTGCCCTTGTTTCCCTCCGGATTCTCCATAGTTCACCTCTAAACTATTTCATGCGTTTTTCAGGCGAGTCTCCACCCTGTCCTCGTTTCCTTCAGAGCCGCGACGGAGCCGTCCTCGCAGCCCTTGGAAGGAAACTGGCAGCTTCACAATGAAGCTTTATCAGACCCGGACATGTAAATATTTCTCATAAAATGTGACCTGATGTCAGTTCCCACACCACGTCACTTGGGACCACACTGCCTCACTCTCCTTCGCTAAGTCAGTCCAGAGGTGGGTTTGGGTCCATCAGCCACCCAAAGGGGCACGTTCCCTAACAAGCCAAAACTGAGTGTGAGGCACAAGACTAACAAAGCACCCCTGCCTAGTTACTTTCTCCAGCCATGAAGAAATAGGGAAAACGTTGGTTGGGGAAACAAAGTTGAGCTAGATCTTAAATTCATACCCAGAATCTGTGCACGAGACGATGGGAAGACTTTTGCTGGCAGCCCTTGGCTGTCGCTTCGCCACCATCGCATCCCCCAGCACGTAACGCCAGGTCCATCTGGGATGGAGCACATATTGCTGCTGTGAAGAGGAGTAGTGATGGACACCAAAGCCGGAGGAGGACCATGCCAGGCTCCTGTTTCTACCCCTACCTCTTCTCCTGCACAACAGGAGCTGAATCTCAGCACAGGTTCAGGTCCCCCCTCCAAAAGCAGCACAGACATTGCCATTCATTCCCATCTCTGGTGGCGCTTCAAATAATTTCCTCAGCTGTTAAATGAAACCCATGGTCCTTAAGCACGCAATTCACTCAGACAAGGCTGTCACTGGATGATTCTTCCCGGTGGCGGAGAGGGATGCACTAGTTAATGGTGGCACGGTGATTGAAATTGCCAGACAAATGGGAACAGTTCTCATCATTTTAATAATCCAGCACTACTAGCAGCACAGGTATAGATATTTTTTAAATGTGATTTTATCATGATGGCATCAGTATCAGAGAATGTGTTTTTCCTGAGGCTAGACAGTACAGAAGGGAAGATACTGGGTTTCCTTGACTACCTTTCATCTGCCTTAAAAATTATGCTGTTCCTTTATTAGCTGGTTTCATCAGTTATTGCAAGTAAAATAACACATCCTCAGCTCCGTTAATAACTTGCATGTTGGTGGCCTCCCCACCTTCTCTCTCTTCTCTCCACAGATGGGGAGAATATTACCTGCTCTCCGTGCTCCTGGTTTCCTCCTCCTCCCCATGCTCCTCTCCCCCCACCTACCTCCACATTTTGAACCAGAAAATATTTCTTGTTTGTTTACAAAAAGGCGGGAGAAAATATTTTTAAAACAAACAAACCCCAACCAGATAGTGCTCAGGTGATGTGCAGCAGAACAGATTTCGCCTAGTTGCCAGAAGAGGACTTGTCAAGTTTCCTATAGAGAAATGATCACATTTCAGATGGAGCTGGCCTGGCCCTGAGAGGCGGCTGAACCAGATGACCTCCAAGCCTGAGCTCCCTTCCAGCCTAAATTATGCTGTGATTCAAGGATCTGTCCCACCCCGTAAAGCCCCTCTGTCCCCACGGGACAGACACCACCCGCCGTGGTGCTGGCCACATCCTGCCTAGCTCCACTCATTGATGCTCAGCTGTAATACTTGACATCATTTTGAAAGCTTTCAGGAGAATTTTGTGATTTTGACATTTCAGGGTGCTCTCAGACGCATGCGTCAACAGGGAAATTCATCATTTTGGCCTGTGTCTTACTCCATATGACTTCCACCTTCCTCAAAGCGAATGACTGCTTTGCATTCAGGCTCTTAATACCCAGGACCCTAAACCGTCTGCCAAGCCCTGCCTGGCTCCTGAAACCTCGTTGCTTTTGACGTGAAAATCAGCAGCAGCTTAAAAGCAACTCCGAGTAAGGACTTGCCTCAAGGAGCAAAGGCAAAGTGTCCTCTGCCACCACCGGTGTGGCTGATAACAGGAGAAGAAGGGGAAGATGCAACGAGCTACGTCCTGTTGACACATATTGAACTAATAGAACAATATTCTTGTCCATATTGGAATATAAAGGTATAATCTATTTTTTGCTGCTGTTTTAGACGCAATAGTTTTAAATAAACATTGTTACTGCCCTTTAATAATCATTATCTCCTTTTTTATGTCTGGCACAAAATAAAGCGGCAGAACAGCGCAGGGGACAGTTAGAGACTGAACACAGGGAGAAATGCATTCATCCCTACCTGCTGGCTGGGCACTTATCTATCGGCCGTCCAAGCCCAGCCAGCTCAGACATGCCGTGCTCACGGGCCAAACCTGCAGGTAGACTGCAGTAAACTGTCATGTAGGGAAGAATAGTTATTTTTGTCCTTCAGCCTGCAGGAAGACAATCTGCAGGTTCGCTGAAAATTACTTTTCAGAGGGTCAGGTCCTTCACTGTCAAAATTCTCGATGTTTTGTCCATTTGAAGGGATGGAAGCGAACACTGGATTTTGTACATGCTCTGCTAATACCAATGCACTCTTTTTCTCTACTGGCAATCTTGTGAAAATCAATTTCTGTCTAAAAAGATCGTTCCTACAGTTGCTATCAGCTCCTGCCGTATTTCAAGTGAATGAGAAGGTATTTACCTCACTGGGACTGTTGTTGCTTTCCATTGGTGATGCTGGCTCTTCTACCCCCTGTACACCTCATGGTCCCTGTCCAAGCATGAATGTTCCAGTCTGTTTCTCTAAATAACTCCTTAGTCCCTCAGCTGCTTGGCTCCAAGGACTCCCACACCCTCTTTATTTCTGTAGATAACTAAAAAAAGGTGCTGGTTTTCACACAAAGTCACCAGATTGTCCAGGATCACATCAGTGATTCCCAGCATGATCTTACTCTTGACATACCGTTTAAAAATACAATTATTTATAAAAAACATGCAAATGTAGCCATTTTTAAAAATATTTGTTCCACAACAGTTACTGATGAATCAACATTTCCCATCCTTCCCCTTCCAGTAAGTGTCTTAGATAAGAACATGCTGCCCTTCCTTTTGGAAATCCTGTCGTGCCTTTGGAGACCTCGTCTTCTCCCTTCCTCTCCAAGGATCCACCAAGAAGGAAGGAAAAGTTATTAGGATAACGAAATCAGCATTTCATTCATGTAGGGTCTATACTTTAAAATTCAGACAACAGCCTTGAGCCAGCTCTGTTGAGGTTTTTGTGCCATGTTCCAGAACAAAGGTCATGACATGGATGGTTCCTACCAAAACGGGTAGTGGTACCACCAGGTGCACATAACCCCGCTGGGCTGCATCAAGACGCGCAGATGCCATCACAGCAGGGGACATCCCATGGATGTAGGTCACGTCTGGTAAAAAGGCAAAGCTTGGCTACCATCTAGGGAAACTTCGGGGTCCTCAGGACCAGCAGTGCTGGCTAAAACAACTGCTCCTGCTCGTGTATCCCTCGCTTTACACAACTCTCTTGCCAAGATCCTACCATCACACTGGGTACTTTGGCGGTGTCGATATATGCAAGGAGGAAAACTGCAGAAACAGAATCAGTATATTTTCGGGAGGGGGGGGAATTTGCTCATCTTCAGTCTAAGAGCGCTTTAGCTGACAGAGGACTCTCCTCAAATGCCTATATGGCACATTTGATATTGCAGTCAAAAGCACTTCACGCTGATTGCAGTAGCACTGGGATGGTCCCACAGGAATCACAAGATTGAGAGAAACTTTCCTTCATAAGTCAAAACCTGATTATTAAAAGCAAACATGGTACAGACACAACTGGAAGTAAATACAGGCAGATTTCAAGCCAAAGACGAAGGTCACTGAAGGAACTGCCATGGAGTTGTTTTTAGTAAGCAACTTTTCCACTCAAGAAATCCTCAGGTGCTTTGCGACTGAAAATAGGGGTTGCAAAGTGCATTCCAGTTTGCGTGGGACTGCATCATCCTTGGATAGGAGGCAGGTATAAATGCAGATTATTCTTTTTGTAATTCTGCGCTGGTCATGCATTTGGTTTTCTCTTTTTAAGCTTCCTGAGATACTTTGTTGAGACTTCATTGAAATGCTATTCAGTTTCGTTTGACCTACTGTCACCGTAGTGTCACATAAATTGGGAATAAATCTGACATACTTACAGTGTTTCAGAACAGCTTCTGCTTTCCGAGCCTGCAATTCCTCTGCCAGGTGATAAAACAACACCCTGAAATCCGTGTTAATTTTGTTTGAGGGTGATTCGACGCAGATGGCCCGGCATGCAACATTTCAAGCTTGTGTATTCTTTGAGCTGTCACCGGGCTTTTCCCTGCAACTATGACGGCTGCAAACTTCGTTTTACTGTTAAATGAAAATCGGAGGCTCTCATGCAACCTCGTCTCTGCAGAAACTGTCACTACCAGAAAAACACAAATTATCATGAGGCCCTACGATAAAAGAGATCGTCAAGAGCAATGTACTTCCCAGTGAATTCCACGTTCTGGGATGATTAACAATGAAAGCAAACAGAAATGGAGAGAAGAAATCCTTATTCTGCCTGTTGGCTAGCCAGGTGGATTCACCGGTGCTCCGCAGTTTCCTAGATGCATGCGACTGGGCGAACACCCTGCAATTTGATTTCTTGCTCCCGTTCTGCCCCACATTCCCAGGGTGCCGGGCTGGGCTATTGGCAGCAGGTACAAGGCTGGTTTGGGTGGCCCCAACACTTTACAGTCACCTCACCCATCAGCTGAACACACGTGAGCCAGTCCCATCCTCTTCTAAATCATCCTTCCAGTTTGTTGTAGACAGAGAAAGCTCAGCTTTGGGCTTCTGGTCTTCTTTGGGGTCTCTTTAATTACAATTTTCTGGCTGGCAGCCTCACTGTCAATGATCACAGAGAAAGTAATTTTCACAGGAGAAGGAAACCCATTCCTGTGGTAAGTACAGAGGTAACAGCCAAAAGTTTTAGGTACTCTTCCGAATTGCACTATACATACATTTCCTTTTTTGGAGGGCAAACCATTTAACCTCTCTACCTGTTTGTCCTCATCTCTAAAATGAGGAAGGCAGAACTGACCCAGTTCTTATTTCAAACGTCAAATGGTTTCAAAGCATTTCGAAGTCATTAAATAAAAGGCATTACAAAAGGACAGCGCGTTGTTCCTGCCACACTGCTTTGTAACACATAACAGGAGGTAAAACATGAAATCAAGGGAAAGCTTAAATCCCTCCTGAAGCTTATAAACGTTAACGCTTTGCCTTCAGATTCAGATTTGAGAACAGTCCTGAACACGCTACACATATTTAGGATGAAGAAACAAGCGAGCTGACAAAAAAGCAGTTGCCTGTCTCTTTGCTTGTAGAAGTTTTAACACCGTGATAACAGCTTTTGCCTTAGCGATAAACAGACACACATACACACACACGGAGGTTTGGTTCCTTTTATGAAGGAACTATGTCAGGTGAGGATCTGGCTCGAGTCCTTGTTCTATCTTTCTTTTTCCTTCTCCTGTTACAACTGAAACTCTTTCACCATAAAGCTATTAATACTTCAAGAGGGAAGGGTGGTGACGAAAAAGCAGTCTCGAGGCACAGAGGATGTAATTCAGCTTTTGGACATCAGAGCAGAGTTCACATGGATTTCCCCTACAGGGTGGATCGGCTGCTCCGTCACGCAGGGACCACAGCCGTGCTGAGAAAAGGGACACCTAATGCTCTCCTGCAGGTTCAGCCACATCTGCCTCCACTTCTCTTAGAATGAGACATTACCATTGCCGCTAGGAGTTAATTTAGGGATGCGTGAGCGCTGCTAAGATCAGGGTCTGGGTGCAACACCAGATCACTGCCTTGTGTGCATGGAACACCCTTGGAAGAGCTGGTAGGAATTTATAATTGGAGAAGCAACTCCAAGAGACAGATTTTAACCAGAGAAAAATGAAATCTTGTGTGTTCAAATAAAGACCCTGAAATTCAGGATCAGAGGCCACACAGATATTTACTGCAAGCCCTGAAAAGAAACGGAATGCGCAGAGACTTGGTGAAGCTGCTCTGGAAGCATTTCAAGGGGGGAAAAAGCCAATCCTGAGATATGGAGTTTCTTCCTGTAGACATTAGTGGGGATTTTGCTGTTGTTGCACATGGGAACTACAATTCAGACTTGTAGCTCAGAGTCCCACACATACCATCAGCATGGAGAGGAATGCCAACCAGAGGAAAGTTTACAGGACTTCTTTTGTTGACTCTTTAAATACACCTAATATTCAACCCTGCCCACCCTGGTACCACACCTTGCATCTGGCACAAACCAACCTGCTCGGCAAACTCAGCCGCTGCCCCGCTGCTTCAATCCCCAAGCACGGCACGGTGGGTTGGGCAGGCGCCGAGAAGGTCCCTCACGCCAGGCGGTGGGACAAGGAGGTGTCCTCACACATATTCCTACAACAGCCCTGCCTTTTCCTGGGGGTCCCCCTCCCCAGTGTGTGATGTGGGGCTCCTGTCATTAGTACACTCACGCTCATTTGGAAGAGAGCAGAGTAATCTGACTTTGATTTGGGGTCTGCCTTCCCACTGCTCCCCTCTCCGCACAATCTCTCCACACTCCCCACTAAATCCCCTCCTTGTTTCTTAAGCAGGGATGGATTTGGGATAAAAAGGTTTTTACTTATTTTCCTAAGCTGACTTGAACCAAGTGAACAGAGAAAGAGACTCAAGACAAGGCTGGGTGCGTGAGGATGACGGGAAAATTTGGGAGGTATGATTGAGTGCAGCGGGATCCTGGATACTGCTCTTCAGGACTCAGAGTTGGCCAAGCTCTGCTCAGCCCGGGGTCTGGATGGAGAAGCAAAAGGACCAAACCTCCTCTTCTGAATGTCCCAGAGATAACCTGTAGCCTGAGCACAACTTCCACATGGACTCAGGCCCCAAATCTTCACCCTCTGGCCTCTGTAGAGCTGAACTGGTGTTTCTAGAGGGGTGAATTTAGTTCAGTGGGATTTACATTTTTAATACTGCTCATCATTGTCCTGCCAGAGGTGGGATTTCCAGCCGTTAAAGTGTTCATTAATCCCCAGGAAAACAACTGTCCACAACAAAGGAAAGAAAATTCAACGCAACATTGATGCTGCTCATCTACATTTTTCCTGGAGAAATTGTGCCTATTTATTGTGTGAGTATGAGGTGTGTCTGGCATTAATGTCCTAGATCCGAGCCTAGGATTTCATTCTTTCACAAGGTGCTCCCTCCTCTCCCACCTCCCCTCTCCCATTCTCATTTATCTGACAATGTCTTGGGTAGTAAAACATGTTTTATAGGATCCTCTTTTTTCTTTAGGGGAGAGGAAGACAGGACAATTATGACTGTCTATCCAAGATGAAAAGCTTTTCCTGTGTATCCCTGTATTTAGCTCACAGGACGCTGTTTTGTTTAGGCTTTGGTTGGTTTTTTTTTCCAGGATGTTCTGCCTGCCACCGGGGAATCTTGCAGGCTGTGATCACGCAGTTTGGGTGCTCAGTCACTGGAGTCACTTGGTTCAAACCACGGGAGTTGCTCTATCCGCTGCTGAAATGATGCAGCATATATTTATAATCACTCAGTGCAACAGCGATCCCCACCCTGTTCCCAGCAGTAAACACGGAACACAGGGCAGTTTACCAGACAGGACCTGCCAAAAGATAACCACAGGGATAAGCAACCTCAAAATATGTTTTTCATGGGAATTTTGCGCAGGACTGGGGTTCGTGGTCTGGTGTAACCTCTCGGTTACAAGTTCTGGTGAGGCTGTGTGAGACGCGGCAGGGCCACGTTTGGAGCAGGAGGGGGAATAGCCGCGGTGCTCGGATGAGGCTATTTGCAGTCTCCACAGCAAGTAATCGACCCCGTGTCAGGCTGCAGCTAATTAGACGAGATCCCTAGATAATTCTAACTTACTGTCAAAAATCACTTTGTTGGACAACACTTTAGGGCTTTTTTGGCCCAAATGACTATGACTATTAAATTCTTGAGACAAAGCGAGCACAGAATCTCAGATTACATTCCTGGGAGCTGGGCATCCTATCGGCAGCTGGAAATTTGGCTTCTTCCAGTTAGTGTCAAAGCCCAATATTTATTTAAAGACAGGCTTTATAGTGCTTTTTATTGTATTTAGAATATTTTCTGTCATTCTCAGAGAAGCTGCTGACCCATCTTAGTCAAACATGACTCCTGCAACCTAAAATTATTGCCTCATCCCGTTCTGCCTATTTCTGGGGGACCGAATTAGGAACGTATCGACTGATTTATACATTGCAGAGTTAGCCAGCTCTTGGCCAAAGCTGATAAGCTGCTCCACCCAGCAAGTGCTAACAGAACCATCTACGCTGAAGCCAAAATTAGGACAGAGCTCTACCAAGAAAACAGAAGTAGCTTCATTGCACCCAGGGGAGCTGAAGCCTGAGGCTAACTGAGACACACAGGACGCCCACCCATGGCTGTGAACCAGAGAGCTTGTCCTATTAACCCCCACCCCATAGGAACATGGAAGGAGGCTCAGTGAGAAATACAAGTCCTGCAGTTCCACGAAGAAGCTGGATTGTTACTGCTCTGCTCACACTGCCTGAACCGCCTTCTAATAGTTCAGTGCATCTGAGTCATCATTATATCCAGGAACTGATCTACTAATCAATAACAATAGCCAACAACAGGGATAGTGATTATTGGCTCTTGGTGGCTACCGGGGAAAAGACCAGAAGACTTTAGCTGAGGATGATGCTGGACAGACAGCAGAAAACAGGTCTCAGTGTGTGGTCAAACAGCAGAGCAGGTTGGTGGGCGAGATGTGAATCATCGCCAAGAACAGACCATTCCTGACAGCTGTCAATCAAACCAGCAACCGAGCTTGATGATCACTTGGATAATTGCTTCACTGCCAACACTGCACGTTTATGATTAATGTGGAACATCACGAAAAAAGAAGGGGAGGATGAAACACGTACGTGGAAATGAATCCTGTCATCTTTTGTTCAATATAGGCCTTGGAAGTCATGTGTGCACTGAGTGAGCATTACAGACACGCTCCATGTCTACATACAAACAGGAAAAAAAAAGAAATACTAGAGAAACATAATATATAAATATATAAAAATACTCAATACTAAATACTAAATAGAAAAAATACCCCCTTAACGTCTCGAGAGATGTGCTGTAGTTTTGCAGTCCTAGGGCTGGTGCAACGCTAACGGGTCTCTCTGTCCACCTTTAGTGATAAAGACACTGCACAGAGGACATACTTTGAAGCAGTCTCTCTTGCAACTAGGAGACAGAGTATTGTGTACAACAGACCAAAATTTCACTGTAAGGAAGGCTAGAAAGTCTGTGCCTTCTATCACAACCTGAAGAATTGTTTATTTCTTCTCCTTGTTTCACGTCAGTGATCAAGTTCTAGTATGTTTTTGAAGGCAAAGCAATCACATTCCCCAGATCTCCTTACTTGCCTTCTGGTTTTGCACTCTGTAGTCCCGCACAGGCACACACATACACACAAAGGCTAGAATCTACCTTGAAAAAAACCCCAAAGCCCACCATCAGCATCATCTGGCACATCCACTTAATTCCAAGAGCTTGGACTTCATGGGACACGCACTATAGTTGCCAGAGTCACCAACCCCTGACCTTCAGTTCTCACACTGCGAGTTACCCAGGCAAATCTCAGATACTCAAGGTCTAAATGCAAATGCATCCAACACTGTCCTTTCCCTCATGCTGGTGTGAAGCCTCACAGCAGCTTCTGTCACGCCGTGCATTTTCTCCAGCTCCTTCTAAAGCCATAGGTAGAGAGAACGACGTGAAAGTTTGAGTTGCAGCCACTTGCCATCGCTACGCAAAGGGAAGAACCATCTTTATGCCCGGCTAATCTGCGGAACTCATTACCACAAAATGCCATCCAAAACAAGAGCTTAGCAGTGCTGTATGCACAAGGGGAGGACCCACGGTTGCACAGAACTACGTAAAAACCTGTAGCGATAGGGGAATGTTATGCTGCAAGGTGCCCACCAATTAGCATTTGGCTCAGGAAGCAAATTGGCTTAGAGAGCAAAGCCCATTACAGGCAGATGGCTCCACAATTTTTACTTAATGGAGTTGTCCTTTTCCGCCAAAGTATTGCTACAATATACCGACAAAGGCAGAACACTGGATTTGATGTTGATCTCAGCCATTACAGAAATTCCTTTGTTTCCATGTCTCAACAAGAATAGCTCTGTGTGTCATTTGAAGAATATCTATTTTATTTATTTCCCATCTCTTCGTCCCCATTCTCCATTTTTATAGATCTATTGGCACAGGAGTTGGATGTTTCAGCAAATGAGGTTAACCTCTGACCATAAATTATTGCTCCCTTAGGAGGAAGTGGTAATAAAAAAGGAAACTGCCACAACTACAGCGGAGGACAGCAAAGGCAGACAGACCAAGGGTTGTACAAATTACAAAACCACCAGCCCCTGAAACCCACACCAGGACCAGCCATGCAAATAATAAAGTGTGACATAAACACACATAAAACTGGACTGAGTTTGGCCAGAACAATCATTCGTGCGCCAAGAAAAATAAGCAGCTTTCCCATTTTCCCTGGAGTTTCCCATATAATGGCTCTCAGGGCCTCTGTCACATCAGAGGCAACACATGGCAATAGACCACAGGCAGCTGAAAAGAGAAATGATCAAATCATCCATAGCATTGCTTTTAACTATCATATCATGCAAGAATAGAGGGGAAGATAGCCCTTGGTGACAGTGACCTGTCCAGCATAAACCAGAGTGAGTGCACTATCAGACATCCATCAGGATTTCCATATCAAGACTGGGGGGTCACCTCAGTCTGCGGCTGGGATTTACCTCTGTGAATTTTACATGCTCACCTTGAGACTTTTTAAAAGAATGAGAAAGAGATAAACATCTTCTTTATGATTAACTCCCTTCTAAGGCACCCGAGGTTCAGCTTCTGGGCATTGGGGAGGGACCCTAAAATCACTGCCGTCTGGGGGAAAGCTACACAGGTCAGTTGTACGAAGGGAAAGGAAAGAGAGAATGCAGTTCTGCAGGGCTGTGGCTAGCGGAGACGGTGTTTCTGAATGAGGGGTCTATGGTCTTTGTTTGGGGACGTCATGCACAGGTGGCTTCTTAAAGCACTGTGGTGAGACTCCAGCACAAACTGTGAGCGTGGGTGAACACAAAACCTGAACTAAGCACAGAAATAAACAGACTCAGACACTTGGGAAATTTATCTCAGAAAGGCTCCCTACGTTTCCCAAAGAGTTGCAAGTGTACTTTCTTCTTCGCTTCTCTTGGCTGATGGGAAACTCTCTACTGTTCTCCTAGAATGTATTATGGGTTTCTGGGGGCCAAAACCATCTCCTCCTCAATGGACTCCTATTTCTGCAGATGTGGCTTTCTCCATCACTCCTTGGGGCTTTTTGTTCCATAGCTGCAGAGCAAGTAATCGCTTCTTTTATTAGCATCAAGTTAGAGACTGATCTCCATTGGAAAAGGCTAAAAAAAAAAATAAGGTGATATGGAACAGCTTCAATGCCAGGACTGGCTAAGCAAACTGGGAGTTTCCAGTCTGAAAAATAGGTAACTGAGTGAGGGAGGGAATGATGTAGGTCTATGAAATCATGGGATTGGCATGAGGAAGGTGAAGAGTCAGCTAGAGCTGCGCTGAGAAACTTGGGGAGCGGTAAATGAAACTAGCAGGTGACATGCCGAAAAGAAGCGAAATGAGATGTTTGCGCACGCACCTTGCAGACGGGCTGTGGAAAACCTTGCTGTGGCTATTAAAAGCATACATGTCCTTGTGAAGAGAATGGTTAAGGTCACAGTAGACAAAGGCACCAAGAGTTATTAAGCAAGACGACACCACCTCTCTCAGTCAGCATGTGCCCAGACAGCTGCAGGCTGGGAAACTAATCCTGGAAAAGACTATTTCCTCGCTGCCTTCTTGAATGCCTCCAATTTGAGCCACTGTAAGACAGGATGATGGAGTAGATGAATCTTTGCTAGGATGTACTATGGAGGGTCTTATGTTCTGAAATGTTTTTGTGCTAAATGGAGAACATTACAGGAAACTGCTTCTCACCTATTCCTTCGTGCTGTTCCCAACTGAGTCTTATTTCTTACCACCATCCTTAGCTATGCACTGCCTCTCTGCAAGCATCTGCATGCAAGCATCCCGCACGTCTTAAACCTGCCTCTCTTCCCCCTTCTGTGCAAAAAAGCAGAAGGAACGTCGGAGGCCAAAGAAAGGATTTGCTGCCTTTCAGCTCAGAGCAGCGTAGTCTTTGCAGCCGTGGCAGCAGCCCCACGCTATGGTGCACGGGCCGGCTGCTGGAGGAGCACAGGGAGCTGGCTGCTCCCATGCTGTTGGCTCTCCTCCTGATTTCCAGCTGCTAAATTGCATTAGAAGAAGCTAGGACTGTAACCGAATAACACAACTTTTCAGCGTACACAACTACCACAGTTGCCAGAGGGATGTGGCCCATGGAAAGCAGGAAGCCAAGACACCCACCCAGGGGAAGGGAAGTGTTCACTGGACACTCGCTAGTAAAATGAGATCCACGCTTTCTCTCCTTTTCTAGACTATTTTCCCTATCTTGCTTTTTTTTTTTGGAGCGGGTGGAGGAGTGACATCAATATTGCTATGAGATTGAGGCAGTAAATAATTCTTTATCACCATAACGTAGCAAACCATTGCAAAATCTCTATTGCTATCCAGGCCAACACTGGTAATAAGCTACTGCCAAAACAAGGCGGCAAAAAACAAGTATTAGCAGCTGACCCTGGAACATTTTCCCTGTCATTCAGGGGCATTGCTTTCTTGACTCAAGGAAAAGGACAAAGAACAGTCAAATCACACAGAATTGAGTTAATATCAGAGCTGTATGAATGTCATGACATTACTTGTCAAAGGGACATCTAAACTTCAGCTCGGGTTTCCGGGGCGAGGAGAAGGGATTTGAAGGATGCTATTATTCAGCCATCAAGCTGTAGCATTATTTTGATGTTCATGAGACTAAAGGAAAAGCTCTTCTAGAAGAATGCTATATGCTTTAACACAGTCTAATAATTTCAGTCTACAATTCGTGACCATACTCCAACAAGCTATAGCAGACAACTCATTTGTTACGCCATTATATGGCACAGAAAGGCAGAGAGTACGTATCAGCATAGCTCTACTGATTTTGCCAATATACACTAACAGGAGATGCAGCTTATATATTTTTAAACAATTTATGTAAAAGTCCAAGATTTCTACAGAACCTTGGTGGTTTCATGCCTATTAAATTTTAATATAGTGCATAAAATTGGCAGAAAGTACCTTCTGAAATGCTCCTCGTTACATCTCTGTATCAGTTTCCATCTGCCAGATTCTGCTACCTTTTTGCGTTTTGAATAGTCCCTCACTCCTGAAATAGTCCCACTGAAAGTGAGGGCTTTTCTGAGACCACTGCAATGTACCTCTAACAGAGTAACAAAAAGCCACTGAACCAGACCAACAGAGGGAATGTAGCTGGGGAACAGAAGGATGTGCGGAGTCCTACCCCCACGGGTCCACCTCCAATACAATGATGTGTCTGTCTCCTTGGCAAGGAGACACGTTGCAATTTTCAAATCCTGCACTTTGCCTCTTTCCACACGGACTATCATCACTACCTCATCAAGGAAACTGGGAGTGATATTAGTACCAAAACAAGTACGTTTCCTCCGTTTTGCTGCAGGCCAGACCTGCTACTCTCTGGAGCAGGGTGTTGCAGTACTTGTCAAACACAGAATAACGCAATGGCTTTCACTTGCTCGTGACAAAAATCCAAGGAGCGCAGAGCAATAGTGGCACTGTGTGGGGACACGCAGTGTCTGGGACAGCACCATATCTAGGCATGGACATAGAATCCTAGAATGGTTTGGGTTGGAAGGGACCTTAAAGATCATCGAGTTCCAACCCCTTCCCTGCCCTGGGCAGGGACACCTCCCACCAGCCCAGGTTGCTCCAAGCCCCGTCCAACCTGGCCTTGATGCCAACATGCGGCATAACTGTCCAAACAAGCAAGAAGGGTAAAAGTACAGCACTACCCGTAACACCACGGGAAAGGCTGACGGGGTAGGACAGGCTGTGAAGAGAAGTCAGGGCCATGCTGAAGCAGGAAAGCAGCAGAGGGGCTGTTGGGGTGCACAGGCTGGTGACAAAGGGGAGCAGAAAGGTCTCTGCAAGAGGCCAGCATAACTGGGAGGACATGAAGAGCTTCATCACGCAAAAGCAGACGCAGAAAGACAAAACAGTACAACTGAAGGAGATGCAGGAGAGCTGAGGGGAAGATCTGCGAACGTGATGAGGCCATAGGAAACTGCAGGAGAAACAAGAGTTAGAAAGACTTTTTGCCTTTGGCTGGCACGAAAGCAACAGTCAAATCTTTCTAAAGAGGCTCCACCGTCAGTATTGGTGTTCATTCCTGTTGGCTCCAGCAAGCAGCATTCGGCACGTGGAAATAGGAGGCTCGCTTATGAATCCTGAAGGAATGACTGCAAGGACAACTGCTTTCCTCAGTGCTCTGGGATAATGCTGGGAAGGAAGAGGCAGCTCTTGGCCATGCAACACCCCCATCAACCCATGAGTGCTGGGAGGATACCTCAATGGCTCATTTCCCGAGGCTGCCTCTTCCTTCAAAAGAAGCTGTTAGCTTAATGCTTCTGCAGGCTAAAGATGTCACCAGCAAAATCCCCATTCCACCTGCACAGTGTCAGTTTATGGACTGTGAGTAAGTCAGTGAAGTTTGCTCCTTTAAAAGTCATTTATGATCCCGTAGGAATGTTATATGAGTGCACAACGGCATGGAGTAAGGGTGACACACTGTGTGGACAGAGAGAAGTGCAATTCCTCCCCTCCTTCCCAACTTTTTTTGAGAGATTTGGTCCTTTTTTTTGAAATCTGAGGCAAACCCAAAGCGGTCCCAGCAGAGCTCTCCTTTGGTCCCTTCCCGTGAAGTGGCCGAAGCCTCCCAGGCGAGCTCCTCTGCACAGCATCGCTGCTGCTGCGCCAGCACAACCTGCACAATGCCAAGCGCCCCCATCTTGGATTAAGCCCGTAGCATCTGAGGATGTCCCTGGACTCTGGAGAAGAAGAGAAAGTCTTCCGTGATCGCAGACTGTTGCCACAAACCTGTGAGTAACAAGGGAGACTGCCTCAGAGGAAATGAGCAGTTAGCTGCAGATGGCCATTTCTCCAGCAGTCGCTGTGGAATCTGTGTCGCGTGGAGAAACGGAGCAAGTATGTCTCAAGGAGCTTAAAGCTAAGAGAAAAAAGATTAAGCAGCAGTTTCATGTTTTGGTTGCATTTTTAAGACAGACTGTGAGTTTTAACCCTCATCTGAAGTAAGTACCGCCTTACATGCAGCTAAAAAGATTGCTGTGATTAGAGATCTCGATCCTAATTGCCAAACACACTGGCCAAGAGACTAAGATAAATACTTGTACAAAGAAATGATAAGAGAGAGTAGCAGAGATGAGAAACGCACAAGTCAGTCTTCAGAACCCACGTTGCTCATTTTAAAATCCTTGGTTTTCCTATTGAAAGCCTTACCGAAAGCCCTTGCTATTCCCACCTCTGTCATTTAGTGTATGAAATCCCTGCAGTATTTTTCATCCTTCCTGATGCCCACAAGACAAAGAACCTCCATACAAAAGAGCCTTGTGGCATTGCTAGGGATATTAAGGCTTTCAAAAAATAACTGCTTTGTTCTTTAAATCTTAGCAAACAGGCTGGGAGATGGCAGGTACTTGGCCTCCAGAAAACACAAAAGTTTGGGCTTTTTTAAGAAGGAGGAGCAGCATTTATTTTTTTTTTCACTTGTGAGCTTTGCCCGTTACTGAACATTATGAGCAGAAACAAGCAGAACTCACCTGCCATGGGATACAGGCTTTACCGTACCGCGGTTTCAATTCAGCTTGCCAGGACCATGACTCATCCCCATGCCATGGCACCATGGCATGCCATGGCTGTAGTGACATCCTTCTCCCATTTCACCCCGAAGCACATTCTCACCTTGCAAGTAAATCTAGCATCTTGCCAGGCTGAGGCTTCTTGTTTGGGATAACTACAGTACTCGACAGCTGGTGGTACTGCAGTCTGGAGCACAACTTTTATGAGAAGCCTGTGTCTTTGGGATATATACTTAACCCAGCTTTACAGATGAGGAACAGAAGGACCGAGAGATCAAGTGGCTTTTCCAGGTGGGTTTTGGCACAGGAGCAGTTTGAATCACACTATTGAACCCGAGGCTGATGCCCTGACAACTAGATCACTCCTCCCATCTAAAGCCTGACATCCCACTGAGTTTAAGAGATTGCTAATGAAGGAACTTGGAGAAGGTGGAACACCAAGCAGGAAGAACACAGCTGACTTCATTTACAGGCAAAATAGCAGAATGCAGTCACTGAGAACAGGAAGGCCTTGCTAGCTTCTCATTTACAGGACACAGCATCTGAGAAGCATATACTTTATCTCTGAAATTCGTGGCAGGGACTGTGCTGAAACAAAGGCCTGAGCAGGGCTCCCTGGCCAGGGCAGTGACTCCCGGGAGACAAAGGAGAGCCTGTTGTCTCCAGCTCCACACAGCCGCTCAGACGTGCTGGTCCTGAGCGCTATTCCTGGCCTCGCACTGACTCACTCAGTGACCTTGCTGAGAAAAACTCTTACATCCAAGTCTGCCTGCCTGTAAAAGCCATCATGTTCTCCTAAGGTTGGATTCTATTCGAGTATAGACGATGAACAAATATGAAATATTTCTTCTGCTTTCCCTCAATACCCACCCCCCAGTGTGAGCAGGAACTGGACAGATGGATGAAACTGTCCTGCTATCCTCCCATAAGCTCTCTCTGCACCTCCTTCCTTAATTTTACAGTTAATTGTGCCAATAAGTCTTGGTTTTGCAGTGCCCCAGGGCTGCACCAGGTCCTTCTATCATAACAAGGACACACCGCAGCCTTGATGCAGGTGCTTATTTTCTTGAAGCGCTTTGTGTTTATATTCATGGCTGTTCATGGTTGCCCTCTGTCCCCTTCACCCTTTCCAGGCAGTAGTGGCTGGCCTCGGCGAGAGGACGCCGAAGCTGCTGGCGTGCTGGCTGGTGGACGAGAGGCTTTCCGCTAGTGCAGCCAGGACAGGTTTGGGGTTTCTGCTTGGAGATTCCTGCCTGATGGCTGCCGCTGCTGCTGCTGACCTATGCAAGAACAATGCGTGACGCTGCGATTTTTTTATTCAATGTCATCACCACCTTGAAAAAAAATGCATCGTAAACAGACTCTCTTTGTCATTTTACTAATACCACTCCGTTCTGCTAAAGGTGAAAGGATTTTTAGAATCTTGTTGATTCATCGCTAGTTATGTTTCTTCATCTAGGTTCAGAGCCAAAACTCATTAAAGGCAGTGGGAATCTTCCCATTCACTTCTATTCACTTCTGCTGGCTTTAGTTCAAGCTTATTCAGTCCCTCTGGGCTTGGACAATGAAGATCAGTGATGGCAGTTTCACTATCAGTGTCTTTGTGCCACCATGTCTCATTTCTAAAACCTTCAGCACAATGTCCATTTGTCTTTAGCAACTGCTTCCTTTCAGATTTCAAAAATAAATAAGTCCATGGAAGAAACATTTCTTTTGGCCCTGCATTGGCTGAAAGCTCATTTGCAGACATTTTAATTTTGGTAGACAGTGTCTCTTTGATTCTCTCCATCATCTCAGCACACCAGCCTGCTATTTTTGCCTCACAGGCTTAGCTGCACTGAGTCATGTAGCTCTCTCTGGTTTACTCTGGAGCTAGTGTAACCAGCGCTAATCTCAGCGCTCGTCCTATGGAGACAAGAAGCATTTACTTGTGAAATCTAACAGAAAGATGGCAGCTCAATGAAAGGAGTGCTGAGCATATTCTTTTAGCATTATGTAACAGGAAGAAAAAACAGCATCATGATTAATGACACTCAAATCACTGCAGAATTATCACAGGCTCTCCAGCTGACGGCTGGATTGTGTACCTTTGTTGGATGGCCTTCCCGGCGAGTGGGACTTCTGGGGCTGTTCTGGCCTCTCCTCACTGGCCTTCCAGGTCAGTGCCGAAGGGAACATCTTCCATTGCCCCAGAGGCTGCTCTGTGGTTACTGCAATCACTACGAGGTGGCCAACGGGGAGAGAAAATGCGTCAATACAGGCAGTTCCCAAACTCCCACCACAGTTTGCACTAGGCAGCATGAGGAGGGGAAGGCTGGAGCGGGGCGTAGCATTTATAACACGGCTTTTAAAAATCTTTGGACTAAGCATCAGTATGTGTTAAGACTTAAGCAATAAACTGGGCCCCTCCGGTACCAAGCTAAAAAGCTCACAGTATAGAATCCCAGCCTTGTGCTATAGATTGAATTCACCCTAACACTTTCGTGATCAGAGTGGCTAGGATCTAGATTAATGTGAGTGCTCTGGAGTCTCTAGTGTTTTACTGTTTTGCCACTGCTGAGGCCTATCTGTGCTTTTTCTTCCTCTGAGGCTTCTCTCCCTCCACTCCAGTTATTTGAATCAGACAGTTCTAATTGGTGATCGTGCTTCGGAGACGTGAGCAGAAACCTTCAGCGTAAAGGAAGCGTCTGCAGAGTACCACGGACACGAACCGTGTTTCTCATTCTCGGTCTTAGTGGTAAGAAAATCCTGCTTTATCCCCAAAGAGAGAGAAAAAGTAAGAGGGAATTAGAATCCAAAGAAAAATAAATAAAACAAGCATTCTTGGTCGCTCACTCTGAGACCTACAGCTGGATGAAACCCATTTTTCTCACACTTTGAAGTTCACATTCTGGCGAAGGAAAACCTTTCACATGAAATCTGGCCTCTGACAGAGGAAGGTCACTGCAGGGAGAAGATCTGGATGAAGGTATCTCAAAGGGATGGAATATTTTTCTTACCTCGAATGCTGTGTATGGATGAAACCTGGGACATGAACTTCTTCCTCATTAGGTGGAGATCTTTGTCTTTCTGCCACAAACTCCAGCAGAACAAAACAGTGATCAAACCCCGTGCCTGTCTCCTTTTGTTGATGGCTATTTATTTTCCTTAACATTTCTCTTGTTTTGTACTTTTGGCTCAGAAGTCTGTCTACTGCTCCAAACCAGTTAATTCTTCCTAAGAGCCATACGGGCCCAAGGCCTAGATGATATTTATAAACTGTAAGCATCTCCCCAGGCAGCCTCAGTTATAAAGGATTCGAGTCAAACAGCTACAAGGAGGTGCTCAAAAACAGCCACAGAGAGGAAACACAAAGAGATGGAACATCACACATTTCCCCCACGTTAAAGTTTAAAAAAACAGACCACAGTTCAAAGTGCCGTATAATGGGAGGTAAGTAATCTTTATCCTTTAATCTCCCATGTTTCCAGCAAAAGGATGAAATGTTCTGCGTTCCTCTGGTGCCTGCACACACGTGTTTAAGAAGTTTTTCAGGCAGGTCCTCATGTTTTTGTACTAGTGCAAGGGCAAGAAAGACTGTGTGAGAGGAGAGCAGGAGGCAGGCTGGGGCTGGGGCTGGGGCTGGGACAGCCGCGGACACAAGCAGTGACTAGCAGTGACAAGCAGTGACGAGCCTCCACTGGACAGCCAGGGAAGAGCCTCCCAGGACACCAGGCAAGGAGGGATAAAAGGTGACACCAGAGGAAACGGTGGATGGAAACAGAGTCCCCCCTTCGGATGGGGCTTGGAGCAACCTGGGCTGGTGGGAGGTGTCCCTGCCCATGGCAGGGGGGTTGGAACTGGATGATCTTTAAGGTCCCTTCCAACCCAAATCATTCTATGATTCTATGAAAACTCCTCGTTCTGATAGCTTTTAAACAAAAATAAAATTGCTTGCAGTACAGTACTTATACTTTTGCTTTGTTGATGTTGTTAAAAGTGACTGACAGGCCTCTTCCAGCTTTGCTTTGTGGCTCCAGATGATTCATTAAACCTTTCTTTGTCTTGTTTTCCCTTCTTGTATAAAGAAGAAAGTTGCACAGAGACTCTGTTAATGACTGTGTGTGCTTCTTGCCCTTCCCTCTGAAGCTGCCATCCCTCAGAGGAGTCATCAGAAACGTGCCCATGGCTCTGCTGGCCCCATATCTCCTGCTCTTAGGCTTCGGATCACCTGGGTACTACCGAGTATTTCAACAAAGCTGTGCAGGCAACTTTTTTCCCAGCTAGAAAAACATTTTGTTCCCATTCTGTGTTTGAGTCAAATGGGGTTTTCTTGAGGCCTTTTTTTCTGTTTTTTCAAAACAAAGGAAGAGGTAAGCAAACATATCTGCAAGAAGCTGAATGAAAGAGCCAAAGGGCGGCCAGTGGACTTGTTGAACAGAGGACTCCTGCAAGACAGGAGAGTAGAGTTTTCCGACCTAATTCAGGCTAGCGTCTTGAAACCATACCTTGCAGACACAGGAGATCACCGAGTTGCAGGCAAGGCTGGGATGGTGCTTTCTTTCCCTAGAAACTGCATCCCTAGCAGAAGTTATTCTAAACGGAGACTTCCCACAGAAGGTTTCTGTTTTGATAACATGCCATTTTCCAATGAAAAATATTTTCATCAAAAAGTTCCCCACCCTGTTTGCTCACAGACTGCCAATGTTAACTTGTCTTTCGATCCCCAAGGGACTGGAGGATGTGTGTACATAAAAGACAGCCTGACCAGATTGTGGGGAGAGGCACACCCAGCGCTGGCTTTGCAGCTCTCCTCAGGATTAAGGCAGCTACCGTTGGCAATGCTACCGTCTGTGTGAGGGGACGTGGGACTGGGGATGGACTATGGACTCGGAGAAGCGATGGCTGCACTTCTGCTTACTGGCTTAGGGACCCACATGCAGCCAGCACCTTGCCTGTCTTGGAGGTTACCATATGTCTCCAAGGCACCCTATATGTCAAATAAATAATGGCTGAATTCATGGGACATGTACTGTTTTACCTCAGAACAATGCAGTAACTGCAAGGCACATTTGCAATGTCCTGCCTGTTTCCACCGCCTCTTCTGGGGGCTTGAATCTACAGGACACGGAAAGCTATCCATCCAAAAAGCACTCTAGGTCCTCCCAGGAAAATGATAAAGAACATGATACAGCACACTGCAATGAAAATTTCTGGACCTGCCAACTCACTGTCCTTAAAGGTAGTCACTGCCTTTCTCCTCTCCTACCAAAGATCACTAACGCAGAAAAATATCTTTCAATCCATCGTCGTATTCTGCTTGCTTCTCCTTCTGTAGGCACAGCTCAGCTCTGGAAGCACAAGCCAACATTCACTAATGTAGCCCACAGCTGGGAATATCAGCTCTCTCCAACCGAAAGGGCAAGAGCTGCTTTGGAGAATCCCTCCATTTTGCAGAACGTGCCTCTGGTCAGGCCTGTCTCCCTCAAGCTGACAGGAAAGGTTCTCTTTGCACCAAAGTGCCCCTACCTGAAGACACAAGGCAGAATTACCCATCTAAAATTTCGGCTTATAGGCTAAACTTGTCTCCTCCCTCTATTGTTGAGGGAGGCAAACGGGCACCTGCCAAAGAAGGCTCGTAAAACAGAGGTTTGCCCAGGTGGGATGAGTCAGAAGAGATGATCTCTGCAGTCGCTAAGCAGGGCAGCCCAGACAACTAGCCCAGATGAGGCACCTAATATTTGCACAGCTACATTTAGGTTAGATGCATTTTACCTTTGGCTAAGGCTAAACACGGCACGCAGTGGAGGATGCAATTCCAGGCCCTGCTCCGATCAACAGCCGTTCCCTCTGCTGTGCCTCCTAGACACATGACTGCTTACGATGAGCACGAACCGAGGAGCAAGACAAAGCGAAGGACTTCCCACCTCTGGTACCATCCCCTGCCAAGTCAACAACAGGCAGTAACGCATGTAATACTCTATGTCAGGCCAATGCCGTAAAGATGGAAGATATTCCAAGGGATGGCCAGGCAAGTCCCTAGGTCAGTCTCTAGTTCGTGTAGGTCTCATAGACTACATTGCCTTGGTGCTACAAAACACATAGTGCTTGATGGTGCCCAAGGCCATAGCCCCAATATTCTGGCCAAATTCTTACAGGTTATTGCTTTCCATCCCAGTTGTCCACTATTTCCACCAAACACAGCAATCTTCACTTCCTTGTTATTATTAATTTATTTAGTTACGGTCATACTGATACAACCGTCAGGTGCCTTTGCAAAGCTAAAAGCATTTCATTAGGAAGTGAAATGACCTTTTCTAACCCTCCTTCAGTTCCCACGATTATTGTGAGGCTAAGATAATTGTTAATATTGGTAAAGAGCTTTGAGTTTCTCAGATGGAATAACCGTCACAGCAAAACGAGTTGTACTATTATGAAGAGGTTCTAGTCCAGTTAGCAAATCGCTTTTCCCATCTGTATGAACAGAACATGCGGTTGTGTTAGGGAAGTCTGCTATGTTTTGGAAAAGCTCTAACAGGTTGCTACAGGCATATCAAGATGGTTTTGTATATTTTGAGGGAGAAAATAAAGAATTATAAATAGTTCCCTGGACTGTTTGGCCAGGTTCTCACACCAAATTCCTTGTGAAACCACACACTATAGACACTTAATCTCAGTTAAAAGATCAATTAAGTTTATCAACAGATAAAAGATTATCTGGGGCATTCCACAAATACAACACGATTTGCTAGCAGCTAGTCAGCAACCCCCAATGAATTCTTAAACACCTTCCTGTAAATCAAAAATAAACTACAGTTCTATAATTAAGGTGGAATTTTCATTCTTCAGTTAAGCTTCCTATAAGATTGGTCTTTACTGTTCTGACTATTCAGAAATCGGTTACTGCAACACAGATCTGGAGGAAGCTGTATGTTTTAAAAATTAATTTTAGGCATAGAAAATGCATTTGTCATCTTAAGAAGGTTCTGGGCATTGATATGAAAATTAGCATTAACTGGTGACATCATGCGTTGTTGAGAAAAGCGTTCCTGATTTAACACTGTGCATGAGCAACGATGCTTCTTGTCCATAAAACTGGAAATATCTGAGGCTGTTCTGTGTTCAGCTTATTGTTTGAATTTGGCACATTTCTATACCAAGTAGCAATTCTGGTCTTCTGAAGTGCCCAGTTCCTTGCAGGATAACATATGGATTTGTAACTCTCAGAACTGTTCCTATGTCTCCCTTTGCCCTAGTGCATTTTAATGTAGCATACATACTTGTTACGTGCGTTAAGAATTTAGGAGTATACTAAAAAGAGAAATTAAAAACGCCGTAATACCCTGATCACAGTTCAGTTTCACTAAAACCCTATACAAACAGGATAAGGTCTAATGCACCTGCTATCTTGCTCTTCTTCTTTTGAAGACGAACTGAGAGTAATAAAAACGCAAACAAACCCCGTCATTCAGCCATGGGGACTGACAGTGCTTTACTGTGAGGCTGGAATAGGTCATTTAACCCCAAGTGCCTCATTTGTGGCATCACTGGGAATGACAATCCGTGTGGGCAGCTGTAGAGCTTCCCCCACTCCCTCATTATCAGTACAGCGTAGTGGTTTGTGTACATTAAAAGCCATATAACTGGTACGTGCATTGCAATAGCACAGAATAGCTCCCTCCCCGTCGCCGAAGTGCCCCTTAGGTGCACCAGGACACCTCCCCGGGGCGCCTGGCACCAGCTAAGCACAGTGTCTGACCCTCGCAGCTGAGGCTGCGCTGGCCCAGGAGGCACCTGCGGCTGCAGGAGCACTCCCCAACCGAGAAAAGATTGTTCTCTCCTGGGGCGGGGAAGGGGATGCACACGCATGTCCCCTGCCAAAACCACGCTCTCCCCAACCATCGCAGGAGCGCTGAAATCCTGCCTGGCGTGGCAAGAGCAAAGGCAGGCGGACAGGCTGGAAGCCTCCACGCGTGGGTGGATCTGTCTACACCCAAGAGCCTGGAGATAATGCTCAGGTGACACAGAGGCGGCTGCTGTGAGCAACCCAGGAGAGACGAGGGAGGCGGCTGTGCTATATAAATAATACCGCCATTAGGGTTGCGTGAAATGCCCTATTCAAACAAGAAACTTTCTCTGTGCCCCAAGAGGATGCACAGCGGTGGCTGCCACATGGAGGGAGGCAGCGGGGTAGGGAGGTGGCATTCCAGCAGGATACACTGACTGGCACAAAGACAACCCCAAACTGCTAAATAACCAGGGGAAGGGGGGCAAAGACAGCCCTCCCGCAAGGGAGCCTGCTTCTCAGGTGTTGTCCCTCCCTGCTCCCCTTCCCAGTGCCCTGGAGCCCCGAGAGCCCCGAGGCAGGGAGGGGGGGATGCTGACACCCTGGCTGCCTTCGGGGGAAGCGGGGCAGGACTGGGGGAGATGTTGCCACCTGATGCTCCCGTAGCTCTGGCTTTGCAGGGACAGGCGATGCTGGGTGGCAGCGGGGGGACAGCTCGGCTCATTTCTTTGCCCCATCTCAGCAGCAACAACAGGAAATCCAGGAGCTCTGTGAAATGACAGGGAGGGAGGGAGAGAGAGTGAAGTCCCCTTGCCTCGGCTGGTGACGTCTCTCCTTCCTCCTTCTTTTTTTTTTTTTTTTCCTGTCCCTATAAAGAATCTCGGGCTCGCATCAAACTTCCCAGCGAAAGCAAACCAAACCCAGAGGGGTGGGGGAAAAGGGAGAGAGAAACCCCAAAGGCGGGATCTGGCCATGCCCAAGCCCAGCTACCAGCCGGCTGCTCGCCCCGGCCGCAGCGGCGTGTCCCCCGGCAGGTAGCCAGCCTGGGGGACCTGGCAGCTCCCTCTCCTCCTGCCTCGCAAAACCCCCTGAAGTTGAGAGGTTCGCTCTTCCTCCTGATCTCCGCAGCACCTGCAACTCCCTGGATAAATACATCAAAGAGGCTTTTCAGTTCAGCCACCTTATCCCAAACACCAGGCGAAGGACTGCTCGGAGCAGCGACTCACGGACTGGAGGAAACTTTTTGCCAAACTTTTCTGGTGCTTCGCTCTGCTTTTTAACTCCTTGAGTGACTCTGCACCACCCAGGCGGGCTGGGGAGCCTTCTCCTCTCAGGCAGAGTAACGCTCCCTCCCCCCGGCATCCCACGAATTAGAAAAGCAGGGGGAAACCAGGAATAAAGTTATTGTGAAAAAGGCGGGGGGGGGGAGGG